>CM052703.1:687980-793657 GCA_028551405.1 Uromys caudimaculatus
AATCTACAGATTCAATGCAATCCCCATCAAAATTCCAACTCAGTTCTTCATAGACTTAGAAAGAGCAATTCTCAAATTCATTTGAAATAACAAAAAACCCAGGATAACAAAAACTATGCTCAACAACAAAAGAACTTCTGGGGGAATCAGCATCCCTGACCTCAAGCTGTAGTATAGAGCAGTAGTGATAAAAACTGCATGGTGTTGGTACAGTGACAGGCAGGTAGATCAATGGAATAGAATTGAAGACCCAGAAATGAACCCACACACCTATGGTCACTTGATTTTCGACAAAAGAGCTAAAACCATCCAGTGAAAAAAAGACAGCATTTTCAACAAATGGTACTGGTTCAACTGGCAGCCTACATGTAGAAGAAATTGATCCATTCCTATCTCCCTGTACAAAGCTCAAGTCCAAGTAGATCAAGGACCTCCACATAAAACCAGATACACTGAATCTAATAGAAGAGAAAGTGGAGAAATGTCTCAAAAACATGGGTATAGGGGAAAAGTTCCTGAGCAGAACACAAATGGCTTATGCTCTAAGATCAAGAATCGACAAATGGGACCTCATAAAATTGCAAATGACACTTTCAATAGGACAAAACAGCAACCAACAGATTGAAAAAAGATCTTTACCAATCCTACGTCCGATAGAGGGCTAATATCCAATATATACAAAGAACTCAAGAAGCTAGAGTCCATAGAACCAAATAACCCTATCAAAAAATGTGGAACAGAAGTAAACAGAGAATTCTCAACTGAGGAAATTTGTAGGGCTGAGAAGCACCTAAAGAAATGTTCAACATCCTTAGTCATCAGGGAAATGCAAATCAAAACAAGTCTGACGTTCCACCTCACACCAGTCAGAATGGCTAAGATCAAAAACTCAGGTGACAGCAGATGGTGGTGAGGATGTGGAGAAAGAGGAACACTCCTCCATTGCTGGTGGGATTGCAAGCTGGTACAACCACTCTGGAAATCAGTTTGGTGGACCCTGAGAAAAATGGACATAACACTACCTGAGGACCTAGCTATATCACTCCTGGGCATATACCCAGAAGATGCTCCAGCATGTAATAAAGACACATGCTCCACTATAATTATTTTACACTAAACTGAATAAATTTCTGCTTATGTGATCACATTTTGATTTGCAAAATGAAAAATTTCATATTATTCACCTTACAAAAACTGTAGCCAATATTATATTTAATAAACAAACATGGTGATGTGAGTGTCCTTATTCCCAAATTTAATAAAGTATCCAGTATCTCTTTATTAAATATAGCAGCCATATTTATAATAGTCAGAAGCTGGAAACAACCCAGATGTCCCCCAACAGAGAAATGGATACAGAAAATGTGGTACATTTATACAATGGAATACTACTCAGCTATTAAAAACAGTGACTTCATGAAATTTGCAGGCAAATGGATGGAACTTGAAAATATCATCCTGAGCAAGGTAACTCAGTCACAAAAGAACGAACATGGTATGTACTCACTGATAAGTGGATATTAGCCCAAAAGTTCGGAATACCCAAGTTTCACTTCACAGTAATTGTTGGACTGAGAGTGAGGTCCCAGATGGAGGAGTTGGAGAAGGGACTGAAGGACCTGAGGGAGTTTGTAGCCCCATGGAGGGAGCAACAGCGTCAACTGGCCTGAGCCCTGGTACTCCTGGAGACTAGACCACCAACCAAAGAATACACATGGAGGGACCCATGGTTCGGACCATATATGTGGCAGAGGATGGTCTTGTTGGCCATCAGGGGGAGGAGAGACCCTTGGGCCTGAGGTGTTAGAGTCCCCAGTATAGGGGAATGCCAAGGTGGGAAGACAGGAGTGGGTGGGTGGGTGGGTGGGGGAATACCCTCATAGAGGCAGGGGGAAGGGGGAGGCGATAGGGGGTTTCCAAAGTGGAGACCTGGAAATGGGGAAACATTTGAAATGTAAATAAAGTATCAAAAAATAAAAATAGAAAAAAATTGATTAAAGTCATAGAATGTATTTCTCTGCCAATAATGGCATGAAATAAAAAAAAATCAATAAAGATAATTTGAAAATTCCTACTCATGTGGAAGTTAAGCAGAATATTCTTCTTTTTTTTTTTTTTTTTTTTTTTTTTTTTTTTTTTTTTTTTTTTTTTGGTTTTTGAGACAGGGTTTCTCTGTGTAGCCCTGGCTTTCCTGAAACTCACTCTTAGACCAGGCTGGCCTCCAACTCAGAAATCCACCTGCCTCTGCCTCCCAAGTGCTGGGATTAAAGGTGTGCGCCACCACTGCCCAGCAAGAAGAATATTTTTAAGTACCCCACAGTCAAACAAGAGCAAGCAAAAGAAAATAGAAAATATTTTGGATGGAATGCTAATGAAAATATATCACACAGCTAATCCAAACTGGCGGTAGCACAAATCTGAAAATTATATCTGATAAGAAAATTGAGCATATAATTATAAATCTTTTCTGAAAGCAAACTCATGACCCTGATAATTTTTGCTATGAAAATCTCATGTATTGAAAAAAGAATAATTGTTTCACATGGGATTTCTAGATAACAGAAAAAGAAGGGTTACTTTCTCCTTTGTTTTACTAGGCCATGATAACCCTGATGACAAATGGAAAATGTTTCAAATATCACTCGTGAAGCCAGACTCAAAAGTCTTTAGCAAAACTTCAGAAACATGAATTCACGTTTGAATATAAAACTGATATTATATATATGATTAAGTGGACTATCCAGGAGTATAAGATAAATTTAATATCAGTAAATGAATCAGTATAATTCATATTATAATAGAACAAGAAAAAACCATCTAACCATTGCAATCGATAGAGGAGCATTTAACAAAACAACAAAGAAATGCTTATGAAAATATTGTAAGCAAACCAGAAGTAGAAGGAACATCTTTATCTCAAAAGAATTATTTTACACTAAACTGAATAAAATTTCTGCTTATGTGATCACATTTTGATTTGCAAAATGAAAAATTTCATATTATTCACCTTACAAAAACTGTAGCCAATATTATATTTAATAAACAAACATGGTGATGTGAGTGTCCTTATTCCCAAATTTAATAAAGTATCCAATATCTCTTTATTAAATATAATATTGGCTACAGTTTTTGTAAGGTGAATAATTGGATACTTTATTAAATTTGGGAATAAGGACACTCACATCACCATGTTTGTTTAATGCTGTGCTTGAGGAATCAGACATTGAAATAAGTCAAGAGAAATAATGAAAGACACAAAGACTGGAAATCAGAAAGAAAACTAAATCTTTGGAGACTCTGAAAGTGAATAGTTGCTATGTAATCCCATATTTTTAGTAGAAAATGATAAAGTAATTCTAAAATGTGTGTGGCTGCATAGAGAGCATCTCTCAGACTACTAAAATTGTAATAAATACATGAAAAATACATAATATCACTATTTATCAAAGAAGTGCAGGGACCATTGTAGTGGGATGTTCCAATGCATGCACCAAAAATGATTGAAAGTTTTTAAAAACTGTAGAAATCTGAGTATAAGGACTTGGCATGTAAGCCTGTTAATTTGAGCTTGATTTTTGAAGATGGGGTCATTCAACTGTATGAAAAGCAA
Source organism: Uromys caudimaculatus (assembly GCA_028551405.1). NCBI lineage: Eukaryota > Metazoa > Chordata > Mammalia > Rodentia > Muridae > Uromys > Uromys caudimaculatus. The sequence continues at coordinate 691,591 of CM052703.1, forward strand.
CTGCCACAACCAATGTCTAAATCTTACACGCATAATGTTGAGTGAAAGAAACTGACATATAAGAATATATGCTAGTTATTTTTTCAGTACCGGGGATTGAATTTAGGGCCCTGTGCATACAAGGTAAGTACTCTACCACTAAGTTATATCTTGAGACTGGGTAACCCCATTTCTAAAAAGCTCAACAATCAGCCAAAATTTATTAAAGCTCTAGGAATTAGAATGGTGGTCACCTACTCAGTCAGTAGGGATCCTGAGTGAGAGGGGTGTGATGTGCCCTCAGAGGATGAAAATGCCCTGGGTGTTGGTTTGTATGGTGACTACATGTATCTATATCAATGTAAAAACTGTATCAAGTTACACATTTAAGATCTGGAGACATTAGTCTATGTGTTTTATATCTTATGAAAATTTCCAAATAGAATGTTACAGTAACTGTAGAAGGCAGTTTGCCCAGGATGAATGATAGACCAAAACCTGCCAGCAAACAGAGCAAACACATGCCATCACTGATAGTCAACTTGGCCCATGACATCCAGTCCTGACCATGGCACTTTCGATCCCTCTTCTCAATTTCCATCATAAAGTAGAAAAGAAATAAAGGAAAGAAGAGGGAGAAATAGAAAGAGAAGGCTGTGGACAGGGCATGGTGGAGTGGGTTACATTTATGTATAAACTTTGGGGAAGAATTGGAGCTGCCAAGGAAGGGACCATGCCAGCCTAGCATCATATGGTCACACAGTCATCACAGGGGACATCCAGTCATGATGGAGGCTGTCCTTGGACCCATGTTCATAGAACAGGTGGAGTCTAAAAGAATAGGCTGGAAAGTGAATTCTTCTTCCCTGGTCCCTATGGTGGTGCAGAGGCAGAGGGATGAACTCTTTGTGGCAGGCTATGCATTCTGCTCATCTTCAAGTTCTTTCTGAAGGACACCAAAGGCTGCGGGAAATGCCTTGAGTTCTGGAAGCCAGATCTACTTCTCTTCACACCTTTATTCCTCCCAGTGTCAGCTGTACTAAGGAACTGCTTTACATATGAGAAAATACACACCAGGGGTACTTTTTGGAGGACTGGAAATGGTACTAGTGAGGGTCATATTCTGTTTTTGCCCTTGTGATCCACTGAGGTATTCAGGGATACTTGTTTTGTTACCTGTATGAATGAAGGGGTGATGAGACATGCTGCTCAGATGATTCCTTGGATCAGAATGGGGCTACTGTGATTGGAGGAATAATAATTGGGTAATTAAAGCTATACTTTGGGAGCCCTTGCAGTGGTCTGAATAGGTATGGCCCCCATAGACTCTTGTGTTTGAGTGCTTGGCTCATAGGGAGTGACAGTCTCCTTCTGAAGCCTGCCGATCAAGATGTAGAACTCTCCTCCAGCTCCTCCAGCACCATGTCTACCTGAACGCTGCCATGTTCCCACCATGATGATTATGGACTAAACCTCTGAAACTGTAAGCCTGCCCCAATTAAATGTTTTCCTTTATAAGAGTTGCCTTGGTCATGTTGTCTCTTCACAGCAATAAAACACTAACTAAGAAAACTCTTGTTAAACTTTGGGCAAATATATTGCCAATTTGCAGATCAAGAACAAAAGGACATAGTAGTATCCAGGAGTACTCTGCCATGATTAAGCTGTAATTTTTTTTTTTTTTTTTTTTTTTTACAGAAACTAGCATTCATTGACAGTATGCTAAAGACAATAGAATTGAAATCATAAAACAATATACTCCTTTCTGTTAAAATTGCATTTATACATAGAAACAACAGGTTTCAATATTTCAAGAGGGTAAAGCCATAAGTTTTGGAGAACATGAGGCTATTCGGGTGGCCTCTGAAGGTTAGATATGGGGGTTGGCCGTGTAATGCTCTGATGATCCAAATACGAGCATCTATTGCCAAGGCAGGAGGGAAGGGAAAGGAGGGAGATGACAAATACCACATTGTGGCTGTGCTGGCTGACGGCGAAACAGCCTAGAGGGTACCAGAAAGCTCAAAGGGACACTGTGGGATTGGGGAGAGTGAATAGATCAAGTTTTAAGCTGACTAAATGTAGCACCTATCGTTTTAGTCTAAGAGGCGTGCCATTTACTTTGTGATGCACAGAATCTTGGTGTTAAATGGAACTCACTTAAATATAACCCTCTCCTTTTTCTTTTTTTTTTAAATTATTTTTCCAAAGGAATTATTCATTTATTTTATGCATATGAGTACACTGTAACTGCCTTCAGACACACCACAAGAGGGCATCAGATCCCATTACAGATGGTTGTGAGCCACCATGTGGTTGCTGGGAATTGAATTCGACCTCTGGAAGAGCAGTCAGTGCTCTTATCCTCTGAGCCATCTCTCCAGCCCAACCCTCTCCTTTTCTCATGAGAGAATAAAACCCCAACTGAGCATAAGGAACCATTTTCCCAACGACCTCTATCACCATCCTTGTGACTAAAAAATCCAACCTGATGCTGATGTTGCCTTCTGGCACGACATGACCACTGCCACCTTGAAATCACAGCAAATGTGAGTACACACCCATGACCCTCACATGATTGGGTCTGCTGACATTCTCTTGCACGGAGGCGGCACAGGAGACTGCACAGGAGACTGCAGGAAGCCATGACCTTCCTCTCCTGAGGATGTATAAGCTAGTAACAGTTGCAGAAAGGGAGACTTTCTGGTAATGCTGCTGCCCATGAATTCCCCACGCCTTTGTAAGTAATCTGTAGTGAAAATTTTGATTTCCTTAAAAACCCAATTATGTTATGTGAATACGTTTCTGTTTTAATCACAGATGTGGGATATGGGGCTGCTTCGCAGCAGGTGAATATGATTTGACTCATGCATTAGTAGGGGCATGATAATTGCCAGCTGCAGATAGGTTAATTCTGGGAGAACCCTGAGAGGGCCTGTGGCGGCTGTTGTTCCCTCTGCTGCTGGTGGTCCTTGCGGTTTTCAAGTGGTCGTGAGCAAAGAGACAAGAAGAAGAAGAAGCTGGAGATATCCTGACAATGATGATTGGACTTGCCCCAAGAAACCCAATGCCCCTAAGCAGCAGGAACTAGCCTAGAGAGATCTACATTCCCTTTTCCCTGTGACCTTTCTTTCTCTCCCACCTAGTGTTGGGAATTGGAAGTGCTTAGGGTAGAATAAGGGTTGGAAGGGAGGTTAAAATATATGAATCCAATAAAATCCCCCACCCCAATATACCAACAGTAATCCTACTACCATATTCCTGTAGGCAATCCCTCATCCCTACCTCACTACAAGGAAACCCAATTAAATTCACCATTCACCAAGCTAAACATGGGTAGAATAACTTCATTGTCTGTCCTCCATGTCCTATCTGGGGTGAACATAGATATGTTCACATCTTAGCAGAAAAAAAAATTCACACAATAACAGCTTCTCGCCCACTCACTGGCTTAGCAAGAACTGAGCTCCCCATGACCTTGGATTCTACTCAGGTACTTTCCAATCTCTCCCTGTACCCTTTTCTAATGAAGACAGAAGCAGTGGGGAATCAGCCTCTTGCAGTTCAAGGACCCTGGATAGTACATGGAGCCACAAAGACCTTGGTGACATTGTAGTGGGAAGAGATGCAGCCAAGTAGTGCTTCCAGAGTGTGGTGGCACCAGAACAATTGTTTAGCTCTGCCTCACTCATGTTGATCAGCAATAGCAGCAGGAAAACATTTCCAGAGGCTTTATCTGGATGTACCCCCAATCTACTTTCCATTTATAATTACATGTGCTAACAAGTTCATGGTGGTGCTATATGAAGAAGCATATTATGTAATCAGATTGTCTTTGATGGTATAGTTAATGCCAAGGTGATGATTATGTGTGAACATTTAAATATATGACACTCATTATCAAAAAGTGACTTAAGGACCAGACAGCACTCCCCCTCCCCCAAACTCAGTCCTTTCATGTTCTTTGTCTCTAAGTTCTTAATAAGTCTGTAGTAAGGCACATGTCTAACCCAATCTATAATGCAAGGACTTGGTTGGCATTCTGTGAACTGTGGTTGCTGGACATCCTTTGTTCTTCTCTGGAATCTGGGACAAAAGCTGGCCTGAGTTCTTCCCTAGAGAGGAACCTGCTGCTGCCCATGGAACTGGGATAAGAAACTGAAACTCTAGGGGTACATTGACCTGGAGAAAGATTGCCTGGACCAGAGGAGGCTGGAGTCTGGGGATCATACATAAATATCTATGCTACCTGCCACAAGAGAGTTAATCTCTCTGGCTTGAGTCAAAATCATTATTAATTTTCATAAAGAAAATGTGAGCCAATGGAGGGTAGGCTAAATAAATTATGGTATAGACAATAAACTGCTGCACAACTCTTAGGAAAACTGAAGTGGGTAGATCTTTGTGTTGACATATACAACACCGTTAGAAAGAAAAAATGTATTTCAAATAGTATAATCCTGCTTAAAATATAATTATTCCATGAACAAAAGTATTTAGAGGAATATGCACTATGACACTGCTGGCCTTCCTTCCTTCTTTCCTTCCTTCCTTCCCTCCCTCCCTCTTCTCTTCCTTCCTTCCCTCCATCCCTCCCTTCCTTTCTCCTCTCCTTCCTTCCATCCTTTCCTCCTTCCTTCCTTTCTCCTCTCCTCCCCCTCCCTCCCTCCCTCCCTCCCTCCCTTCCTTCCTTCCTTCCTTCCTTCCTTCCTTCCTTCCTTCCTTCCTTCCTTCCTTCCTTCCTTCCTTCCTTCCTTTTTTCCTTCCTTCTTTCCTTCCTTTCTCCCCTCCCTTCTTCATTCCTTCCTTCCCTCCTTCCTATTTCTCTCCCTCTCTCTCTTTTCTCTCTCCTTCTCTATCTCTTCCTCTCAAATCTCATGTGCCCCAGGCTGACCACAAACTCACTAAGTAACTGAGGATGACTTTGAATGTCTGATCCTTCTAACTCCACCACCAAAGTGCTGGGATTACAGGTGTGCACCACCATCTTGGTTTCTGTAGTGCTTGAGGGTGAAGAGTAAAGGGGGAGAGGCTAAGAGAAGAGTCTTTAGAGGGAGCATCTGACTTTTAAATCCTTTCAAGGAATATCAGGGGGTTCAATACTTTGTGGTTTAGTTCAGTAGCAGGGAGTAGAACTATAAATTAACAGCTATAAAGACTGTAACTCTCTTTCTGCAGTAGGACTAAGCTTGCTATCTTCAGGTTGAGGATCTGGCTTCTTAGAGTAAACAGTGTCTTAAAGGGGCAGGGCCATGACCTAACATCCTAATAAATAGATTTTTCACAACCCCATTAAAGCCATGGGCATGCTTAACACAGCCTTACAAAGAGTTGCCTGCATGATCACTAAGAAAATATTTGTATTAACATTGCAAGCTCTATCCTTAGGAAATGAGTTAGTGTGTTGGAGCTAGGGATATGATTTCTTTGGAGAAGAATATGTACATACATATTTTGAAGAGAGACAACTTGAGATGGGCTGGTGCATGGGAACCCATTGACTGAGGTCAAGGCATGTTAGGGTGTGTATTTTTCTTGAATAGATACTTTAAGTCATGAGTAATTCCTACCAATCATCCTTCTATGCTAATCTCTATACTATGTAATGTGTGGGGCTTACCACAGAAAACACATCTATTCTTCCTTCATACATAGATGGTGGGAGGTTCCCTATGGGAAGTGCTGAAAAGCACAGGAGTTTGCCTCTAACTCTTCCAGTGATATTTATTTATAATAACTGGGTTTGTTTTCTCCTTTTTAATATGGTGTCTGACTATATAGCCCATGTTAGCCCTGAACCTGCAACAATCTGACTGCTTCATTCAGCCTTCTGATTACTGGGCAAGTCTCAGTGTTTTCCATTTAGAACCCTGAAACTCCATGGAGTTGTAAATGAGTAGCCCCAGCCAGGGTGCTACAAGTAGGAAATGACCTTGAAGTGAACTTTGGTCTTTTAAAATGGTGAGAATTCTGCATTCTACTTAAAAAGCACACACATGTTTATTCTAATTTAAATGTCTTTAGGATTGCTCTCTTTCCCTCAAGTCTTTAAGTGTAATGTTCCTCAGATCTGTGCCTTATCCCACAGCTAGGCACACTGTGGAATCAGGCAGGCTGGTACCCTGACTGTTAACATATACTTCAAGGACCTTCTTATGTGGTCTGATTTCACCTTTCCAATCCCTTGCTCTTCTATTGTGCTCTGCAGATATCCCTGGGTGGGGCTCTTGGTTGTTCTAAGCTGAGGGTAAGGTGAAGGCTGCCTGCCTCACCTCTTGCTGCCTCCTATCTCACTTTAGGACATGTCTTCCAGGTCAGCTTTTTAAAATCCCTAGTCTGTGTCCAGTCTCATGGCCACAATTTTCTATAATGCCTATGAGGTAGGCACTTCTCCACGTTCCATGTTTATCTCCAGATAAACAGCACCTTTCACAGTTCAGGGACTGCCAAAGTGTGTTTGCCTGGAGCTCTCTTACCTCAGCTCTGCTTAACTTCCCAGAGTCCTATACCCAATGCAACCAGCAGATGGCATAAGGGTTTCTGCTGCTGCTGCTGTTGCAGCTACAGTTGCCTGCCTGAGGGGAGGGGAACTCTGTGTGTGTGTGTGTGTGTGTGTGTGTGTGTGTGTGTGTGTGTGTGTGTGTGTGTGATTGTCTGCCAGTCTGCCAGTCTGCCAGTCTGCCAGTCTGTCTGTCTGTCTGTACGCATGTGTGTGTCTGTCTGTGTCTGTCTATGAGTCTGTGTGTATGAGTATGTGTGTGCCTGCCTGCCTGCTTGTCTGTCTATGTGTATGTTTCTGTCTGTCTCGTGTGTGTGTGTGTGTGTGTGTGTGTGTGTGTGTGTGTGTGTGTGCACGCACACATCAGAAAATAGGAAATCCTAGGCCTGGTTTTCCCAGCAATGTGACAGAGGGAACTTCCTTCCCTCTTGATCTCTGCTTGTTTGGGGAGAGGATGGATGTTGGTGGTGTCAGTTTTCCTGAAGGATTCCAGGATTCTCCCTCCTTTCAGATGCAGCAAAGAACAGATAGGGAGAGACAGTCTATCCATACAAGCCGAGAGGGTATTTGAAATTGTCCTGGATGTTGCTGAAAAACAAAAAAAAAGCAATTATAACCTCTACTATTGCCTAAGAAACAAAACCCAAACAGCTCCAAGCATTGTTGGCTTCAAGAATCACTGATCTAGCTAGTGAGCTTTCAGGTAGGCTGAGCTATTTGCTTCTGGGCTGGGTTTACTCACCCATCTGGAATGCTGAATCATGTAACTCTGGCTAGCTGTCATTCATATGGACAAGACCTCGGCTGAGACTCTCGGAGTGGATCATCAATGTCTTCTGGCAGCTGTCCAAAGCTTCTTAGAGAGCAGCTGCTTTCATGAGCCACCAAGAACCCCGATGTGCGAGCATGTCTGATATCTCTGTGTGATATTTACTAACACCCCATTGTCCAAAGCAAGACATGTGGCCACCGTGGATGAGACTGTGTGTTCACATGGTCTAATTATATGCACATGTCCAAGGTAAAGTGCAAGAAAGGAAATGAAGAAAAATGAGGCCATTTTGGATCTATTACAGTAGAAAAACCATTTTTTCAAATGAAATCTTCCTTGGGACTCCATTTCCTAGGGCAGATATTCTCTGAAGAGTGTAGTGTGGAGACCCTTTGGCTGCCCTGGGCATCAAGAAAGTACCAGGATTCTGGAAAATAGGGTGTGAAACCCCAATCCTGTCAGAGTCTCTTATTGTGCAGGTCAGGAGTCTGGGGCTTGATGACAGGATCATCAAATCATTCTTCAAACAAACCCTTCCCTTAAAGCTCCTCTTTGTTTTTTTTCTTTTATAATAAATAAGAAAATAATGATATAATTAGAAAACCATCATTTCTAACCTTTAACGAAACAGTGGATGGAGATGGACAGGATGCAACCAGCAAAAACAGCTTATAAAATTTCATAGGATTTAATAACATTGCTTCTTCAAATGGGACTTGCAAAGATATGAAAAGGGACAGAGTTGGAAACTACAGGTTAAAAAGAGACTGGAGGGGGTGGGTGGATTGCCACCAATGTCACAGCATATGGACCTTATTTTGATATAGGTCCAAATAAACTGTAAAAAGAAATAGGTCTTACAAAATGATTAGGGAAATCAGAATACTGATTATTTCATGAAATGAAGAAATCATTATTAACATATTTAGGTATATGATGGAATCCTTTCTAGAACTGCAATATTATTTTAAAAATTGGAAGTAGAGGATGATGTCATAATTTTTTTCAGAAGTACCTTATTTTATCAAAGTAGTATAGAAGCATTCCCAGGTATTATACCATCTAAGATTTCCCTCCAAGAAAGTCTAGACAAAAGGAGAAGTGGAGAGTAGTGGCTCTAGTATTTGTCATTTCCTACATTGTCTGGATTTGTGGTGCACCAACATCTGTATTGTTACCCAACTATAAGCAGAGAAGATGGGGCTCACATCCAGGATTGACAGGCCCAAAGTCCAAGTTTTGCCCAGAAGTGGAACAATAAACCAAAAAATTTCTCTTGAGTACTAGGATCTCATTTTCTGGAAGTTTCTAGTAGATTAAGAAAATTAATCCAGGAGGGAAATGGTGCCACATACCAGCACCATCTCTAAACACCATTCTGTGAATATTTCCACACTGACTCTACTTTGTAGCTCCTGAGTGTTGTCTGACATTCTCCCCTAGAGGAATCACTGTTTTGTTTCTGGCCAAACATCTGTGTAGTTCAGTTGGCTTTTGGTCCAAATTTACCTACGAGAAGGATTAATCATAATTTCCGTTAAGCAACAGCATTCATTATCAGGGTTGTTGAGACTGCACTCAATAGTAAGATATAAAAACATCATAATTACAGCTATGATCCCTGTACCATATCCAGTTACCATTCCTACTTCCAGTACCACCAACACTACAACTGCCACCAACATCACTACTACTTGTTGGGATGACCCTACCCCCACACATATTGTGTCAAGGGCTATGTAGGTGTGCCCCTGTGTTTTCAACTGTTATTTGCTGTCGGTGCAGCACCTGATATTTGGTATTGTCATTTCTATGATCCATTGCCTGCTTTCTATATGTAAATATTTGTCAGTTTCTCACCTCCCCAAAAAGAGGAGAAAGGAAGCTGCCTTGGGTGAGGTCACAGAAAGTCATGCCCTCAATCTGGCTAAAAGGCAATACTAAGATGTGGACTGGCATAGCCCTGCTGCTGCTGCTGCTGCTGCTCAGAATGAGTAAGCTGTGGAACCTCTCCCACTATGCTGATAGCTTTTGTGTGAGAAAGGAATGTGGCTTTTGATAAATAAAGACCTGATGGCTGGAGCTGCGGCAGAAAGAACTGGCAGAAGGAGCAGGCAAACACACAGAAGGAAAGCAGAAGGGAAATGGGACAGATCTGGGAGGTAGGCAGTGAGAACCACGTGGCAATGTGGATAAATCAGCTGTGCTAGAGGCTAGCTGAGAGACTTCCCCCCAAAAGGCTGTCAGCCTTAAACTATACAGATATCTCTATGTCTTTATTATTAAACCTCAAGCGGGATCCTCTAAAGCCCCCAATAACTACCACTATTGTAACCAACATCATTACCACTATTATCAGCACCATCACTGCGACCTTCACCATTTCTGCCAGCATCACCCTCACCCTCACCATCACCATCACCACCCCTATGGATCTAGATAACCTTGTAAATTATAGAATCACTTCCATTTGACTTTCTACCTTTGGATGCTTGCTCTCATTTAATTTGTCTATAACCACAGGGCTAGGAGACAGCCTGGCTGGAGACCTGGGTAGCCATGGTTCATGTCTACATAGCATGTTTGTCCCTTTTATGTCTTCTGGCTTATTTTACCCCTCCCTAGAAGACCAGAGTGGAGTGACTGAGTGATGGCTCTAATGTGGGGAGAGAAGACCACTTTATCTTAGAGAGGTCCAAATAGCCACATCCTGCCCTTCCACTTATGGGGAACTCCATGTGGATTGTAACAGGTGACTTGAGGTTGAATAATGGACAGCTTGTCTCCTTGTGGACACTACACACCTGATGGGCATTTATTTGTAAGTCCTTTAGCTTTTGCTCATTGGTCCTCCATTTGATATTTAGCATACTATAATGGGGCTACACAAAGATCCCAGCCTCATGCTCTTAATAAAGGCAAAGGGGAAAAATTCACCATGCCTTCTCTAGGGCATCATAAGTGGTGGTACAGGCAGGCTTCCAGAAGGATTCCACATAAGACAAATTTTATCTGAATATTAACAGCAAATGAATCTTAGGTGCCTTGTTGCTGGAAGACCCAAGATGTTTCCAGCAAGGGCCAGTGCTTACCCGCAGGCCTCTCTCTGAACATCACAGTGTGAAGCATCACGGGCTCAGCCAGGAAGCACTAAAGGAGGCCATCTTTCTGTGGGGAAAACTTATAGAAAGGAGAGTTCTTTTTCACACCATCTGCTAGTGTGGGTGGATCCAGGCCTGCCTTTGTCTACTATCATGTATGCATGTGTGCAAACAGAGCTGACATGAACAGCACCTCTATATGCTTGTGCTGAAATAGCTCAAGGAAGAATCATGTACATGTATTACTGGAGTTTAATGCATCTAATGTCACAGGCAAACTCAGACACCTGGAGACCATCAAACTCAAATTAAAAACTCATTGGAAGGAACAGACAGTCTTTTCAAAGATTGCCTATAAATCTTCAACAACCCACTCTCCTTGGGCATAACATCAAATGTTCACCTTCTTTTTGGTGTCTCATTAGAGAGGAAATTTATTGCCCAACTCTTGAACTATGTCATATTTTAAAGAAAATTCTATGAATATTTCCAGGAGCCACATTCTTGATTTTGTATCAGCCTTATGCCACTGAACAAAAAAAGCACGGTCTTCTCAATGAAATGACACTAATCATTAAATTAAAGGTGTTGGCATGTACTCAGTTGGAAGTGACAGCAATTCTCCAGAAATGTATGCTAGTTCTGACTCCCTTTGATAAGTTAGAATGACATCACCCCCTTCATTCCAGAGCACAACCTACTTCCTGTGCACTCTCTTGCCCCTGAGGCCGCCTTCCCCTGTCTAAAATTGAGTCCAAAGAGAATCCTTCAGAAGAACCCCATCCTTATGCTAGGGTGCTTGCCTGCCTGCCAGAGTAGGATGAGTTTTAAAGGGCCCCCAAAAGAAAGAAAAACATTAAAAATCAGTGAATTGCATGAGGTGGTCATTAAAATGAAATAGAGAATGAAATGTGTGTGTGGGAGGGGCTTAGACTTGTCTCTGTCAGGACCCTGGTATCTTCAAAGATGAAAGAATCTGCTTCCCGTTCCTCTGTGTCTGTCCACACCCTGATGGCTAGGGCTTCACTACATCACAGAGAAAATGAGCGGTGGGTGTGGGCATGGGGTACAGGCAGGAAGCTGGTAGGCTGAGTGGCTGTAGCCACATCTTCTCTGTAAGGCACCTTGCACAAGTAATACTGGAACACGAGACCTCCTATCAAGCGAGGGAAACTATGGGTGTCTGTCAACACGTTGGAAAAACAAGGGTGCACTGATGGGGAGATTCTGTGATATTGAAAGCCAGTTGGATATAAGATTAACCAAGTTTATTTTGGGGCCCAGTGCATAAGTACAAATTCTACCATGCCAGAGACAAACCTTATTGCATAATGACCTTGGTAGGGTCATTATGGAGTCTTTTTTAAATGGCAATTTAAAAAAAACAAAAAAGGATAGATATGCACAGTGAATTATTATTATTATTATTATTATTATTATTATTATTATTATTATTATTATGTGTATCTGTGTATGCACATAGTGAGTGGCATACGTGTATGGTGTATACATACAAGTATGTGGGTATATGGAAAATGGAGAAAAATGTGTCTTCCTCTACCACTCTCAGGCATATTTATTTGAGATTGGGTCATCTGTTCACTAGAAGTTTACCATGTAGACTAGGCTGTCCAGCTAGCAAGTTCCTGGAACCTGTCTGTGTCTACCCATAAATGTTGGGTTTCTAGGCATATCCAGCCATGGTCAAATTTCATGTATATTCTGGGGGTTCTAATACATGTCCTTGGGCTCACATAGCAAGTGTTGACACCTTCTAAGCCCCAAAAGTGTGTCTTTAAGTAAAAATGTAAAGCAAGATACAATACAGAACTGTAAACTCATTCAAATGCGTCTGTGTGTGTAAGAGGGAGCAAGGGCCAGAAGTGGTGGCACATGCCTTTAATTCTAGCACTAGGAAGCAGAAGCAGGTAAATCTCTGAATTTAAGGGCATCCTAGTCTGTGTGTAGAGTTCCAGGCATCCAGGTCTATACAGTGAGACCCTGTCTCAAGATAAAATGAGAAAGATAGAGATGAAAGAGAGAAGGGAGAGAGACAGAGACAGACAGAGAGAGGCACAGAAAGACAGAGAGAGGATGATCAATGGGGAAAAAAATTCTCCTTAGAGGACAGAGGATAGAGCAGGTAGATAAGGCTCATTTCCTCATTTCCTCATCCAGCTCTCTGACTTATGGTTTGGGTCTTTAATGAAGGATTTCTTGAATGAATATTTCTTCTACATCAAAACTCACTTTCTATTTTCAACTAGTATTGATTTTCAGTTGTTCAACTCTTGATATAATATCTACTGGATTAAAGACCCTGCATGCATGTCAGTTCACCAGTTATATATAGTGCTTGCAGATGACAAATAGGACATTGGATCTTCTGAAACTAGAGTCACAGATGGTTGTGAGCCACCATGTGGTGCTAGGAACTGAACCAAGGTTCTTTGTAAGAGCAGCAAGTACACTTAACTGTTGAGCCATTTCTCCAACCTCATTTTTTTTTAACTTTTAAAAATAAGTAATTGCACTTGACTTTGGGGAAAGACCAGAGTATATAGACCAAGAATGACTAGTGGCAGAGGGAGGCTCCACATGGAGCTATGGAGACGCCCTCATTCTTGTTGGGTAAAGACTCCAGGCACTGCCTGTTGAGATGAGGAAGGATACACATACCCCACTAAGTAACCCCTCACCTGTGCTCTGTACGTAAGCCCAATAAATCCATTGGTTTCCCAGAGTAAACTTTGATGGAGTTTGGGGAAAAATGAGATCCAGAACTCTTGCAAGTACCTGGCTGTAGAGGAGGCAGATGGATCCCTGGGACTTGCAGGATACTCATCCTAGGACTCATCCTAGCTGAGACACCCCATCAAAAATCTAAGTGGACAGCTACTGAAGATGGGACTAGAAGACCTTTGGTCTGACTCCATGTTCTGTCTGTCCATCTACTCACCTGTCTCTGTCTGCCTACTACTTATCTGTCATCTATCTATCTATCTATCTATCTATCTATCTATCTATCTATCTATCTATCCATCCATCCTTCTATCTACCTATCATCTATCTATCATCTATCATCTATCTATCTATCTATCTATCTATCTATCTATCTATCTATCTATCTATCTATCTATCTATCTATCTATCATCTATCTATCATATATCCATCCATCTATCTGTCATCTATCTATCATCTATCTATCTATCTATCTATCTATCTATCTATCTATCTATCATCTATCTATCTATCTATCTATCTATCTATCTATCTATCTATCACTCTATGTAGTGTTTTTTAAGTGCAATAAAGCCCCAAAACACTTAAAATGTGGCTGCCTAGGACAGTCTAGCACATCCGGGATTAGGAAGAACTGAAAGGTGCTTTCGAACACTTAATTATATGTCCCTTGACCCTAAACCCTAGTGTGGACTGGCTTTCCAGAGTTGCCATGTCTATCACTCTAAACTAGTAGCTCATAAGAATCTGCTCTTGTGCTGGACACAGAAAGTCAGGAATCTAGGTGTTGGCAGGCCCTTCTCTCTCCTGCCCCCTAGTGGTTTGCTGGCATCCTTGCCCTCCTTGGTTATCACTGTAACCTTCCAACTTTTTGCCGTATGAATCTTACTGAATTGAAGGTCAACTCTTTCTATATTTACTTATTTTGGGGGGTGTTGTTGTTGTTGTTGTTGTTGTGTGTGTGTGTGTATGCATGTGTGTGCACACACCCATTAGTGGGTATGCATGTGGAGGTCAGAGGTCAACTTCAGGTACTGTTATTCAGAATACTGTGCTATTTACCTTGTTTGTTTGTTTGTTTGTCTTTTTTTTTTTTGAGGCAGGGTTTCTCTGTATACTCCTGGAACTCTTTTTGTAGACCAGGCTGGCCTTGAACTTACAGAGATCTGCCTGTCTCTGCCTCCTGAGTGCTGACATTAAAGACATGCACCACCACGCCCACTTGTTTTGAGTTTGAGACAAGGTCTCTCATACGCTTGAAACTTGATGATTCTGGTGGGATGGCTGACCAGGAATCCTTAATATCAATTTTACGAACACATGGAACTATGCCCAGCTTTATTTTTTAAACATGAATTTTGGGGACTCGAAAGTACTTTATCATCTGAGCCATCTCACTAACTCTATTCTTTCCTGATTCACTTACATATTAATTACATCTACAAAGACCTTATTTCCAAATGAAGCTATATCCACAGCCGGCAAGGGTTAGGACACAACTGAATCCAAAATACCTCATTAAGAATACTTACTTTTCTTCTAGGATTCATCTAAAATTATTTAACAGATTGTTTCAAAATAGAAATCTGCTGAGTGGCAGTGTAACCTGCACTTGTCTTTTCTTGCATCTGTCAGATCATAATCAAAGTTGAAAGCATCTTTGAAACCTCTCCAACTGCATCCTGTTTCTGAAAGGCAGGCAGAGAGCTTGACTGCCACCAGCATCATTTGTAACAGAGGACAAGATGGAAGATGCTTCATGTATGAATCTGAAAGACCTATAGACAGAGTTCTAGAAAGGTTGGCCATCTCTTTCTCTCCATCACTTTTAAGACCAGTCAGATGGATGCGGGGATTGCTGTCCAAAGACTCAGGTGGGTAGAGGCCTCCTATCTTCAATGTATTTCCCTTATGGTGTGTGTGTGTGTGTGTGTGTGTGTGTGTGTGTGTGTGTGTGTGAGAGAGAGAGAGAGAGAGAGAGAGAGAGAGAGAGAGAGAGACAGAGAGAGACAGAGAGACAGAGAGACAGAGAGAGAGAGACAGAGAGAGAGAGACAGAGAGAGACAGAGAGACAGAGACAAAGAGAGAGACAGAGAGACAGACAGAAAGACACAGAGACAGACAGAGGGACAGAAAGAAACACATAGAGGGAGAAACACACAGACACAGGAAGACATAGAGATAGAGTTCCTTGGGTGGGAGATCCTGCCTCAGAGAATAAAGTGGAGAAGTAAATGAGGAAGACATCTGATATCAACCTCTGGCCTGGCCTCCACATGCATAGGGATGAGTTTGAAGACACTGATGGAAGACCATGAAGTCAATTCCAGAACCCTTCCCAATGCAGGCATCCATGTGGATGCTCAGGTCACATGGCCATGAGTCACAGAGGAGACTCCACCATTCTTTAGGGAGACTTGGCAGAGCACAAAGAATGTGAGGCTTGAGGGGTAACTCTGAGATCTAGTTGACACGGCTACTTGCCAGATGAACTGTATTCTGAACTTCTCATACCCAGTGAACAGGAAGAGCCAATTGAAGGCATGTTGAGCCAGATGTGCAGATCCCAAAGCCCTTCCTAAATGACAGTTCTTTTCTCTGATGAATTTATATAGTCTTAGTTAGCTTATTTATTTTATGCGCTGTCTATCTATAACACTAACAATACATGTGCCGGCAGAGCAACAGAACCGTTGAAGATTGTGTTTCTTGTGTTGGTCACTCGCCAGAAGTCAGATCACACCAAGGCCCAGGACTGGCCATATTTGGAACTGGAGAAAGATGCTCTTGGAAATATGAACATGCTAGATTTATCTTTGTTAAACTTTCCATGCTATTAGACTTTCTGAAGTGCTGAATTAAAAAATAAAAATATTCGCTCCTCCAGTAGTCCCTGTATAGCATCTACTTGGTGTTAGCATCATAAAACGACCATCATCCATTCAGAGATAGGGCACCTCAGTCCTGCCACAGTTGGTAGCAACCCATTCTATGCTCCCTGGTTGATGGCAAGTGCTTAGCATCCTTGAGAACACCTCAAGTGGGATTTGTGTAGTGTGTTCCTGTCAGGGTTAACTTGAAACCTGTGGTTTAGCAAGTGACTTTCATTAGCCCAGGAGCCATGTCTGTTCTGCAGGGAAGCAGTGGAGTGGATGCTGATCTTGGGACAGTCCCTTATGGCAAGTGGGCCAGGATAATGGAGGCATTGACTTGTTCCCTAATGTGCTCTTTCCTGGAGTCTGGTGGTATCAGGAAGAGTAGCTGGGCAGTGGGTCTTTCATGTATGTGAAATGGCGGCTTCCTGATCTAGTTGAGGAATGCACACTTTCCTTCTTAATTATTTAGTTTTTTGAGGCAGGATCTCATGGATGACTTTGAAATTTTGCTTCTGGAGTTCTGGAATCACAGATGTGCCCGCCATGGTTTAGACAGTACTAGGCATTGAATCCAGGGCTTCATGCATACTAATTAAGTAATCCACCAATGAAGTTACACCCTCACTTCTCCTTTCCATTAAAAAAAAAAAAAAAAAAAACAAGCTGCCATAGTTCTGAGATCCAAGTGGAAAAGCAGTACACAATGTGTGCAGCAAGCAGTGGTCATGGCCCCTGGGTACTGACATGCAAATGATATAATTATTTGTTGAAATTTGAACTTGGCAGCATGTGCACAGATGATACTTACCTAAACCCTAAGAAAAACATCAATTATCATCATGGTAAAAATAATCAGGGCCTTCTGAAGCTTTATTTTAATGGCGCTAGGCAAAGAAGACTTGGGAGTAAATATTAAAAATGCATTTCTTCTGAACCAGCCTGCACAGACATCCTGTCTCTGGCCATGCAAGTGCAAGTGCTTCTGATGTTTGAGAGACTTGAGCTCCAAAGACACAAAGAGAATGAATTCTGTTCTCTGGTGCACTTTCTTGTACCCCTGGTTGAATACAAGAAACTCATTTCTTCTGGCTCACATGTACAAGTAAATCCAAATGGCTGGATAATCGCTTTTCCCTCTTCTTCCTGCACAGGCCACCCCTAGGAATATACAGTAGTCAGCTTTACACTTTGAATTTCTTTCTAGTCAATAAATGTCAGTTGTTCTCTCCAGCCAGTTCTGAAGCCCTCCATAGGTCCATTAAACTCTCCTGCTGCTATTTAAATGCCAAGGCAGGCACTCTGCATTTACCAAGAATAAATGTTGAGGTAAAGACTTGACATTTATTTTCAAAGTGGGAGGTCATTTTCCCAGCACAGCATCCCATTTGTTTGATATTATTTTTATTAGACCAAACGATTCACATTAGCAAATAAATATAAATTAGCTTATTAGGCCAGCTGGCTAAGACAACTTTTATTCTGACTTTTATTGAAATGATAGGTTTTGGTTTTTCCAGTGCAGATGTGCAGATTCAGGACTTCCCTATCAAAACAAGTAGGACATTGCCTCATGGATCTGATTGTCAAGTCTCTCATACCTTTTGTGCTTTTGAGCTTGGAGTAGGATAATACTGAACAATAGAAATTGGAGAAAAAAAACCCAGCTTATTTAACAAATGGTGGCAGGAAAATTGGATCTATATCTATATCCATATCTATATCATCTATCTATATCTATATCTATATCTATATCTATCTATCTATCTATCTATCTATCTATCTATATCTACCTATCTATCTGTCTATCCATCTATCTATAATCTATCATCTATCTATTTATCTATCTATTTATCTATAATCAATCATCTATTTATCATCTATCTATCTATCTATCTATCTATCTATCTATCTATCTATCAGCTATCATCTATATCAATCGATAGACAGATAGATAAATGCAACCAGATCCTCATTTCTCACCTTACACAAAAATCAACTCCAAGTCAACCAAGGACTTTAACATAAGACTTGAAACTCTGAAACTGCTACAGGAAATAAAATATCAGTTGCTTTCTTATGTATTAAAAAAAATACTAAGAAGAAAACAGAGAAATAGTTAAATTTACCAAAGCCTCAAAACAAAGCAAGGCAACAGAAAACCAACCTTGGAATAAGCTTAACTAAAGGTGTGAAAGATTTCTATAAGAGAAACTTTAAACTACTAAAGAAAGAAATCAGGAAGACACTACAGGATGGAAAGATTTATGATGGATCAGCAGGATAAGCTTCTGCACAGAAACAAAAATGTAACTGAGTAAAGAGGGGGCTTACAGAATGGGGGGAATTATTCGCCTGCTTTACATCCGACAGAGGATTAGTACTTAGAATACATAAAGAACTCAAGAAACTGAGCGTCAAGAATGCAAGCAGTTCAATCAAATAATTGAGCTATGGAGCTAAGCAGAGAGTTCTCAGAAGAAACACAAATGGTTAGTACACTTTAAAAAGTAATCATCATTAGCTGTAAGAAAAATGTAAATTAAAACTACCTCGAGATTCTCACTTAAGTCAGAGCGGTGGTCATCAAAACAAACAAACTAACAAATGGGACAACAGATACTCATGAGTATGTGGGTAAAGAGTAATGTTTGTCCAGTGTTGGTGGAACAGAAATGGATGTACCTACTATGAAAATTAATGTGAAGACTCCTCAAACAACTAAAGCCAGATCACATCACTCTTAGACATAGTCTCAAAGGGCACCATATCCTACTATAGGGATATATGTACATCTATGTTTACTGCTGCTGTATTTACAGTAGTTAGGAAATGGAATCAACCTATACTTCTATTAATTAATGAATGGATAATGAAAATATGGTACATATGCACAATGGAATATTATTCAGCTATATAGAAAAATGAAAGTATAAAATAGGAAAATGGTTAGAAGTATCAGGCTAAGTTAGATAATCCAAGATGAAAAAGTTAAATACTATATATTCCATCTCATATCTGGATCCTGGCTTTGAACTTTCAGATTTATGTGTTTCATTTGGAGTGTTTGTTGAGATCAGGAAGCTAGAAAAGGCCTATGAGAGGAGGAAGAGAGGAAGCATAAAGGGTGGAGAAGATAGCAGAATAAATGTGATATGAAGGTAAAAGGGAGAAGAATACTGTGGTGGTTAAAGGTTTAGTTAGGAATGGGAGTGCACAGACAGTGGGGTGGGGGAGATGCAGAGTGGGTTTTCTAGCACTAAGGTATATGAAAATGTCTTATGGAAATTCACTGCTTTGAAAGCTAATTAAAAAATAACTTAAAAGTCTGGGATCAAACATTGCATGGGTGGACAATGTTTCTCTTAAAAGATGCAGGTTATTAAATGAAAATCTCAGTGTCAGGCATGAGATAGCTAGGATAGTACCAATGAGTTGTTGTCAGGGAGGCTCCAGAGGCTATTTCTTTTGGCTATCCTTCATACCTAATAATATGTCCCTATTACTGAAGATACAATAATCTTTAGTTTTAGGACGTAGAGAAATCAGGCTAGAAGTGACATAGAAATTTCTTACATGCACACTAGCTTTCATAGTGCTGGAAGGTGCTATTCAGGCCACTGGGGAAGAAAGGTCATCAGTAAACTGACCCAGCAGTGGATCCTAAATGGTATAATACCAACTTGCCAGGAAAGATGTGCCTACTGGTGTAATAATGGTATGGTTGTTATGGTGCCTGGTCTAATAGATGGAATTCATGTCTAGTACTGTAAACATGCTCAAAGCCCATGGCTGGGGAAGTCATAGGACCTAGGGAGTACCTATTACTGTTTTTGTTTGTTTGTTTGTTTGTTTTATAAATGACCATGTTGTCAAGCTGCCTTTTAAATATTTATGTTCATACTCATAGTTCAAACACAGCTGAGTTGGAGAAGCTTCTATTTGCAATGCAGAATAGTCAATGCAAAGATGCATAACTGGTCAAAGTGCTGAGAATAAGTAGCTGTTGACTGCTTAGCCCTAATGTAATATCTATATCAACCTCCCTCATTCTAAGGCTCAGAGAACATTGCAGAAGAGAGACAGAAAGTACATAAGAACCTAAGAATGGGGGAAGTGCTATGAAATGCTAACTTGGACATGAAAGGCCATTGTACTCATGAACCCAAAGCAGTTGTTGTCACCTGCACAAGACCAAGCCAGTCAATATTTCATCATCACTGGGAGAGGACTCATGAACCTCCATCTCCATCTGAGGAGCTATTGGCAATTGATGGCTGCTTGGCAGGAGGAGTCATTTTTCCTTGGCATTAACTGATTGATTTCTTGGCATTGATGGTTGATTGACCATGCTCTGGTGGATGTTCATACCTATAACACGAATTAGAGTCATTAAATTATTTAAGAAGAAGATATGAAGGTGAAAGAGGAAGTTTTGGGGATGTTTTGGGCGAGTGAAAAGTGGTACAGGGGCATTTAAGTTGGATATGATCAAGATACATTGTAGACATGTATGGATTTGTCAAAGAGTTAATAAATGTGCTATAATCAACAGTGACAATAGAATCCAATCAAACACAGAATTATCCAAATAACTGTAGGAAATATCTTAAGGCAACATGCATAGTGTAATGTTTGGAAATGCAAGACAACAAAAGTAATGTAATAACAAATGATAAGAGGCTGGGGATATAGCTCAGTGGTAGAGTGCTTGCCTACAAATATAATATTATGTTGCTGATTAGTCAAGCTACATATGTATCTTTGGGCATTAAATAAAAATTTTGAAGTCTAAAAGCTGGGGCTGGAGAGATGGCTCAGTGGTTAAGAGTACTTGCTTTTTTTGTAGAGGATGAAGGTTGGGTTCCTATTACCCACATCAGGTGGCTTCCAATAATCTGTAACTCCAGTTCCAGTGCATCTTATTCCTTATTCTGGCCTTCTCCGGTGTCTGCATGCACATGCACACGCGCGTGGACACACACAGACACAAAATAAGCGAATATTTTTTAAAATGTCTAAAAACCACATCATCAAGATTCAAAGAAATCTTCCTTCTGCTTCAACTATGGAGTCACAGAACTGTCTTGTTTGCAGGCAGTCATCCTATTTTTCTATCTTTCAGAGAAATCCAGCATGTATTATGGCAATTCTATACTTACTTTCTCCCTCTTTGCACAAGTGAACTAAAGAATCTTATTCACCTGAGTTGTGTAAATGCGCAGTTTGGAAGTCATGCCATGTCCTTTCTTCAGTTATAATGTTTTCATCTGTATAGATTGGTCGCACATTGCTTCTGCATTCTTCCATTATGGGCCTTCCTGTCAGCTCCTCTTATCATCTAACCCCTTCCAGCTTCCTTCCTTTCTTGGCTCCCATGGCGCTGAGTTGTCCTGATGGTCTCATAGACTTCTCTGGTTGCTCCTTATTAATCTCCCTCTATCTTTCCTTCTGAAGGTTGGAGTTGATTGCTCCTGGAACCTTGGGTGTGCTTGCCTATTCCAGGATTGAAAATCATGGGAGTTGGTCATGGCCTATGTGCTACCTTCAATCAAATCTCAGCTCTAAGCTCCAGGGCCATCTTCATACCCTCTTTTATATCTCCTATGGATGCCAGAATCTTCTCAGTCTCCAAAGAAGACTCTTCAGGTTTCCACCTAACATTTTTTTTTTTTTTTTTGAGGAAAATCAGCAATAAAAGCACAATTTCTCCAGTCCTTCCTGTCAACTTCTGGGATCAAATCTACCTTAAAAATACACACACAATCCTATTACTGTTCCCCTCTCTCCAATGACCAATGCTTCTACTATGAAACAAACCACTATCTTCTTTCATATGCATCAGAGCAATTCCAGGTATGATCCACCATCTCTATCACTGTCTTCCACAATATGCCCTCAGTAGTTGAAGGGGATGAATAACACCTAGCATATACTTTTATCTGGCATGTCATAGCAGTTATCCCACTGTAATAGAACGGCTGTAATAGAATGTGACAGAATAGTTTGACTACCTGGAGCGCTGAGGTTTCCTTGAGACACCACTTGTTACTGATTCTCTAGCACCTAGAACAACAGGGTCCTTGTAACAATAAGAGATTGAAGTGGAACGGAGATTCTGAATTACAAAGAGAAATGCACTTAGGGTATGGAGACATGTTCTAAGTCATCGAAACATTCAAGATCCATTTGAGCAAACACAGGATACCCTGACCCATTTTGTCTCTCGACACCCTTTCCTCGGTTCATTTCATCCTCTCAGCATTAGAGACTTGAAGGGATGTTTTAAGAAAAGCAAATATTTCTATAGCTATCATGTTTCTGAGTCTTCAGGAAGGTTCCCTGGCTGTGCAGGGATCTCTAGCAGTAAAATGATAGTCTTTACAGGCTTTTGGGATCTTCTGTTATTCTATTTATGAACAGTAATGATTATTATGATCTACCCCTTTGTACAGACATTTTAAAGACTGGTTAAGCAACTGAGAATTAATTTATTGGTAATGAGTGTTTTCAACTTCATTAGATGCTCAGAAGCCTTCTCCATTATCATTATCTGGATGCTAAATTTTAATTGCATGCAGCCTGGTCCCTCAATAATTAACACATTGTATATCCCACCTAATTCACAAACTAATTGTCATTTCTTAGATCTTAATATTACTTGCTAATTTTGCCAAGGATAAAAAAAAATCTGACTGTCAAAACTCCAGAGTAAATGACATTATCCAGGCACAATAATGACAAAACAAGTTAATTTATTGCAAAGTCACCAGGAGAAGGAGTTTTTAATTGCATATTTGTTACCTTCATAAAAGACATAAACGGCTTTTTAGTTACATATTTGCTTATTTCTTACATATTAAAAAAGTGTTAACAAGCCTGATTAAAATTAATTGCAAAGGTCCAAGATGTGAGCAGAGATTCCAGCATGAGTAAACTTCTAATTGAAGCTGAGAGAGAAAGAACAAGAGGAGACGTTGGGTGGAAACGGAATCAGAACAGATGTTTGTGGAGACGAGAAATAATTAAATGACCCACCAAGAGAAAGAGACCTTAAGGAGGAAATCAAAGTTGATGATAAATAAGAAAACGTTATCCTAGCAATATTAACAGTTGAGAAAGCGAGTTGTTTCTAAAACCTTCTGAGAGAACAATAGGCAGTGTTATCGCACAACCTCAAATGAAGCATAGTCCTTTGTTATCATATGAAAAGTTATCACCATGAAAATGTCTCACTTGGCCACTTTCCAAATCCGTATTGCTACCATACATACTTTACATATGAGCTTCCATACTCGTCTCTCTGCCAACTCCATGTAAGCTGCTAAGGGCAAACCTTGGCATGCTTAGTAAATCATGTCACTTAGTAGGACTGACAGATAGGAAAATCACTTTTAATTTTACAATCACTTGGTTGCAACACCACCCTCCCTCACCTGACATTTCTTTGCCCTGCTCATATGAAGTGTCTTTCAGTCTAGCCTTTATCTTCACAAAGGAATGATATCTGGGAGGATGGAGTCATTAGATATGTCTCCCCAAAATGAATAATGACATTCCTGATTCAGTTAAGGGACTGTGCATTCTCAGACAGGGCTTCTGAAGGGAAGAAATATTAGGTCAGAGGGAACTGGTCGTCTTTGCCACTTATAAAAGTCAATTGGAAATTTTGATGCTATGGACCATATAAACTATCTACACTTAGTTTTTCTTGGCATTTTGTGTGATGTATGTTTCATTGTTCCAGAAATAAACAAATTCATCACGTATTCTCTTCACAGAGAGTTTCCCCTCCCCAACATTACCTATTCAGTGTGAATCCTTTTGTCTAATGTAATTAAAAATAGTTATTAGTCAGCTAATTGTTTAAAGTGGGAATTTCAAAGCATGGAATTATTTTACTTTTATTTAAAACATAAGTGTACTCAATTCACCAATATTTTGACATAAAGCCAAGGCCTTTCTTCTCTGTCTCTGTCTCTGTCTCTGTCTGTCTCTCTGTCTGTCTGTCTGTCTCTCTGTCTGTCTGTCTGTCTCTCTGTCTCTGTCTCTCTCTCTCTCTCTGCGTGTGTGTTCACATGTGGTATTCATGCCTGTGAGTGTGTGTGTGACTGAATACTATATTGTACTATATTATTTTTCTTGCATTTAGCAAACCCATAAGAAAGTATCTATCATGGCCAGAGTCAATTTCTTCAAGGCAGAACAAGAATTTAAAAGCATTAACCAAGTAATTTAAGTACAGAGTCATTTTAGATGAATTTTTGTCCATATTTCAGAGTTTCCTCTTTTATGATGAGTTGACATTCCCAGGAACACCTCACTCTTACCTAGTTTTTGTTTATAAGCTTTTCTACATGCCTGGGGCATTTGCTCTATGTTGGTATGTGTGTATGTATAAACATATGTGTGTACAGGTATGCATATGTATGCATGCCCATGGAGGCCAGAGGACCACCTCTGATGTCATTCCTTAGGTATCATCATGTTGGTTTATGAGACAGGACTTCTTATTGGCTTGGAGCTTATCTAGTGGGCTGGGCTGGCTGGCCAGAAAGCTCCAGAGATCTGCTGCTGCTACCTTCTCAGTGCTGTGAGGATAAGCATGCTTAAGGCTCCTGGAATCAAACTGAGGCCTTATGTTTGCAAGAGAAACATTTTATTGACTGAGCTATCATCCCAGCCCTAGGAATATCTATTTTAATATATAGATTTACAATGAATAACTGAGGTATTCTTTTTAAGGTATATCTATGTAACAATACTATAAAGATGCTTTTTTTGGTCAAATATTTCCCTGGAAAACTCCTAGTGATATAGTAACTAGAATTTCAGCTTGTAATTCAGAAAAAAAAACCTCTTTATAAGAATACACACATGCCCAGAAGATTAAATATTGGTGACTTAAAACATACTGAAATATTGCTATGAATGCTGCTAGAATGATGGGTGGAAGATGACATTCATTTTCTCTGTGTTTGTTTATGATTCAAGGAATTGTCCCTGTGGAATAGCCTTGTGTCTGTGCCAACTGGTTTCAGTTCTAAACTAAAGAACCTATTGTCAGTTTGTGTCCTGAAGGCTCTGCAGTCCAAGATACTCAGAAGGTCTGTCCTGCTTTCCACAGACAAAGCATTAGGATGACCGACCCACCAAGGAACACAGGGCCTCTCAGCAAACAGGGTAGCCCTTAGGAAGTTGAAGTCACAGGATTTTTTTTTTTCAGTTAGGAAAATTTCTTGGTGTCAATGACAGAAGACCTGGAGGATGGATCCACACTTCCTGCTTTGGAGTTTTCTTAGGTCCATGAGACACTTTAGCATCTTGGAGCATAGAGTCATAGTGTTTAGCATTTGAAAACTCCTGGTCTTCTGGGAGGAACATTTAGAATGTGTTCCATTTTGTCTAAAGCCCAGAAAAGAGAAATGTATTTTTTGCATAAACTATCTCTAAAACATTCAGATTTTGAAAAAAGTGTCTTTGGAAATCTTTATGTATATTTGAAGCTTTCAGTAGACCATGTCTTCATGCAAGCATTCCTGAGGGTGCCTCAAAGAAGGCATCAGAGACCCATACTATTCCACTGTGTGCTCACTGCTTACTGTAAGATGATAAATTTTGGCAACACATGTTTAAAGCTTTGCAGGTCAACTCCTATAGAGGTTACAATAATAATGAAGAGGGTGAGGCTAGGGTGAGGGCTCTTCAGCCAAATGTTTGCTATACAAGCATAAAGGGCTGAGCTCAAGCACCAGCATTAATACAATACAGAACAAAGGACAGTACTATGGAGCATGCCTGTAATCCCAGCACTGGAGGACTTTGAGACAGGAGGACCTGGGATGCTTGCCAACCAGCCCCTCTAGCTGAATCAGCAAGTTCCAGGTCTAGTAAGAGAGCCTCTTTCAAAACAATTAAGGTGGAGAGCATAGGATGTTGGCCTCTGGTGTTGGTCTCTGGCCTCATACCTAGTGTTGGCCTCTGGCCTCTATGCTCACATGCACACAAATGCATCCACACACACTTGTATTTACCTGTGATTTCCCTAGACTGGCTTCCCAGCAGAACCCTGGGATCTGCCTGTCTCCAGATCTCCCTAGCATGGGGCTGATGCTCACCACCATACCCAGCTCTTTACAAAGGTGAGCAAGCGCTTTACTCACTGAGTTATTGCCCTAGGCCCTCATAGAAAATGGCATTCTAGAATAATGAAAGGCAGTTATTAAAAGCTGACATTCCCTCCCACTTGTACATCATCTCCCTCTTAGACCACTGCATGCGGCTTGCGTCTCCCAGACTCATTTGGCCCACACAGGGATGGACTCTGTCTTTGACACATTTTTCTGTACTTACCAAATTAAAAAAAAAAAGAAACAAATCTTTCAAAAAGTATGTTCACTTTATTTGTTCTAACTCTCCATGGATAATTTCCAGGGGATTTTAAATTACCATTAGATCACATAAATGAAAATGCTGGAATGGATATTCAGCCTCCCATCTAGTTTCCATTTCTGCTTCAGAATGAAAACCAGCTTCTTGCAATTTTACTTAAATATCCAATTCTGATACTGTTCCATTAGCTTTCTAATAGCATGAAAGCCCAGAAATTAAATTGTTCCACTTCCTTATCCATAATTATGTGCAATTAAAATGGCTACAGACCCTAAAGTTTTTTTCCAAGCCCCAGACCCTTCAGCTGCCATTCTTTATTATCTTGAAGCCCAACACTTTTAAGCAACACACTGTAATACAGTGGGTTAAGTGAAAGAGGAAGTATTATATTTAACTGATGTGGGTGTTCTTTAATTAATCTGAATTAGCTTTTTTGATATGGGTACTAATTGTTTTCTTTGAAAAAAATCACCGTAGACGTGTGATTTTTCCATGCCTGTTGCTTTTCAAGAATGCAGTTAATTGCAGAAAACAGGAACACTACATTTTTCAGATGAGTAATCAACTTGCTATTTGAAGCAGCCACCTTGAATCCAACTTTCTGATTTGTGTGAACGAGAAGTCTGTAATACTACAGTGAACAGTCAAATCTGTAGAGACTTTTGATGTCCTTTTTACTTATGTTCACAAGTCAGGAGGCATAATTACAACATGAAGCTGGGACAGTGTGTTGTCAATTGTTTGTCTTCACTAAACCTCAAAACATCTCAAACTTTTCATTACGAGAACAAGGTAAGGGAGGTGTCTGTATGTGGAGTTGTAGAGAAGGCTCAACAAAATTGCTATCATTTTTTTCGAGATCACTCAATTTATTTATCTCTACAAGGTAAACAGCTTATATTAAAGAGATGAGTTTGACTATAATTACCATACTCCACCCTCATTAAGACACCCTGTCCAAGATCTAAGTGCTTCGAGTCCTTACAAAGAAATCTTATAGGAGCGATAATGAGTGAAGTGGACATGAGGGTCAAGGTTCAGCTGAGTAACCAAACTTTAAAGAGATCATTAAACCAGTCTTCTCCCTTTTTAATTTGCTCACAGCATTTTTTTCAGATTACTTTTTTAATGAATATAGAATTAGATGAAGAATCCTGGAAAAAAAAAAAAAGAAGAGAAAAAGAAAAAAAGACCCTTGAAAAACAGTGATTAAAACTTACTTACTCTCTTTCATGCTCTCTATTTGCTTAACAGGCTTCTCCATTCACGAACAGGATAGTGTCTTTGAATTCAGGAGTTGTGTTTTATGTGAATGCACTAACTGTGTTTTTTATCCAAGTAAACAGACCCCTAGTAGAATAAGTGACCATGTATAGCACTGGTGAATCATGGATGTTGATGTATTTTATTTGACCATATCATTTTGGACTCTGGAGTACAGTTCTTCCATAGACTGTAGAGATATTTGTTCATACATGGTGAGCAGAGGTAAAGCACCCTGGGAAGAAAACAATCCCATGTTAAAGCAAGAAAAGTGTGCTGTGAGCCTTTTCCACTAGAAATGCACATCCAGGACAGTTTTCAGAGGGCTTTGTTTTACATGAATTTGATTTAAATTCCAAATTGTATCTAAGCATCAATGGGTTGGTTTCTTTCCTCATCCACTGAAGCTTATATTTAGTCTGTACACTCTTATGAAGGCTCTGTGGCATCGGGGCACAGGGCACTGCTGGGCATTGTGCCAGAGTGGCACTCAGTTGGAGTGGTGTACAGAGTACATACGTGAGTTATATAGACATAGTGGCAAGGCACCTGCTGGGATTTCATAGGTGGAAAGTAGGCATAGAGTCATTGACTAGGACTGTGACAAATAGCAAGTCTTAGGAAAGGAGAAGAAAGGGCCTGTACTGGCTGGTTTTGTGTGTCAACTTGACACAAGCTGGAGTTATCACAGAGAAAGGAGCTTCAGGTGAGGAAATGCCTCCATGAGATCCAGCTGTAAGGCATTTTCTCAATTAGTGATCAAGGGGGGAGGACCCCTTGTGGGTGGTGCCATCCCTGGGCTGGTAGTCTTGGGTTCTATAAGAAAGCAAGCTGAGCAAGCCAGGGGAAGCAAGTCCGTAAGAAACGTCCCTCCATGGCCTCTGCATCAGCTCCTGCTTCCTGACCTGCTTGAGTTCCAGTCCTGACTTCCTTTAGTGATGAACAGCAATGTGGAAATGTAAGATGAATAAACACTTTCCTCCCCAGTTTGTTTCTTGGTCATGATGTTTGTGCAGGAATAGAAACCTTGACTAAGACAAACTGGTACCAGCATAGTAGGGTACTCCTATTACAACCTGACCATGTTTTGGGGAGGACTGTGGAAAGACTTTGGAACTTTTGGGCTAGAAGATCCATTCTGTGTTAAGAGCTCTGTGCAATGTTGTGTAGGAGCTTGGAAGATAATGTTGAGAACAGTGTAGAAGATGGAGGCCTGGCTTGTGAAATTTCAGAGGGAAGGTTAAAAACTCTTATGAGGGCCATTGCTATTTTTATTGTGAAGATTCTGTGGTTTTGGTCAGCTGGGGCTGAAGAATCAGCTGTGATTAACAAGATACTAGAACTACTAAAGTGAAAACTTTGCATTATTGGGACAATTGATGCTGGTTAGCTGGAGCTAAGAAATTAGTGGTGATTAAGAAGAGACCAGCATCATTGAGTTGACATCATCTGGGAAATGTTTTCTGAGAGCACAGAGGCTGTGTTTCAGAGATAGCCAAGGTTGTACCTTGTGCTGTGGCTGGACTTGGTAATGTGTAAGAGTCACCCTGGTGGTACTGGTTTTGAAGGCATGAAGGGGTCATGAAGAGCAGCTGAGGCCCAGCACTGTGAGAGGCCATGGAAGGCCTTTGGTGAAGGTGCAGCCTCAGTTGCAATTGATAGCCCAGAACTGAAGGGGTCATGCAAAGGAGTTGAGGCTTGTCACTATGAAGAGAGCCTATGAGATGCTATTGGTCAACCTAGTTGCAGCAAAAGACCCCAGCACTTTGGAGATGCCAGTACCATGGGCTGACCACCAAGAACAGCAGCAGCAGTGAAGTGGAGTCAACCAGACCCTAGAGTGCTACAGATTGTAGAGCTGGAGAAGTGACCCAAGTCTTTGGAGGATCCCAGAAGATCATGTGTGGATCCCAGACAATGGAAAAAGAAGCTGTGAAGCTGAAGTTGACTTGGAGACTCCAAGATGTTAATGATGCCAGAGCCTTGGGATGCCTTCTGAGGAAAGCCGCTAACAGGGAGTGGAACCAGCCCAGGAGAAAGAAGTTTGTTGCCGTCAACACAGATGAAAAGGGAGTCGGAGATCTGAAGACTGCTTTGACATCAGACATGGAGATGCAGAGTTTGGAGTTTGTCCATTGGTTTCCTGTCTTGCTTTGAGGATTACAGTTAAGTGATTAGATGAATCTCAGAAGAGACTTTGAACTTCTAACATTATTGAGACTGTTATAGACCATGGAAACTTTTGAAGTTCAACAGTTCAGAGAAGCAGAGACTGCATAGAGCAGAGTTTCAGGTCTGCATGAGATGGTTTCCTTGTATCTTTGTGCTTGGCTACCATACTGTACAGCCTTGACGAGACCCTGTGTGGGTCACTGTGTGGTTCATCGTGATAGACATTTGTGGGTGCCCCCATTAGGGGCTGCGTGACCACTGAAGTGTAACATTCACTTCACGTGATTCACTGAAGTGTAAAATAAAGGTGGGGGTAGAGGTGCCTGGGGTTTAGGAATAAACTAGAATCTGTCATCCAAAACAAGGGCAAACAGGAGAGGGAAGGTGGGGGTGGGGAGTGTTCAAAGAGAACCTCCAGGCAAGCAAACCTTAAGAGCTTGTTGAACTGGAGAGATGGTCTTAGAATTACAGAAGAGATTGAGGAACATGTCTAGGTATGTCTGTGGTGATGTATCAGAGACCATTGGCTGAGTAGGAAAGACCCATTCTGCTTGAAGATGGCACCATCCCATAGGTTGTAGGAAGGATGGAATAAACCAGGCAAGGGGAGAAAGTGATCTGAGTACTGACACTAATCTCATTCTGCCCCCTGATCTCTACAGATGAGCAAGCAGCATCACATTTGTGTTGCCATGGAGCTGCCGTGAACCAGAATAAATCTCCCCTCTCTTACCATTCTTCTCGTCAGGGGTTTGGTCACAACGAAAAGTAACTGATACAGATAAGAAAAGCATGAGCTACAAAACACAAAAGGCATTTCGGCCCCCAGATTCTCTCCTCCCAGTCTGTAAAATAGAAGGGACAACTTGAAGGGTGGCCTGAGCATAAAATAACACAAAGCATGCCAGCTGTCTGGAGTGATGTCTGGCACACAGCAGGTCCCCAACAACAGAAGCCCCAATTACTAGGAGAGAAAAGATGGATTGTGAGGCCCACTTGGTGCTCTTGAGACTTATGTACTGGGGAAGCAGCTGAAGATGGGGGTAGTGGTGGCACTGGACTATCTGTCACCAGATAGGCCAGCCACAAGGAGGAATTAGATGCCTGGCAAAAGCGCTGAGGAAGATATATGGACTTTGAGGACCTCAGCAACACAGCCTGACTGGTCACGTGGAAGTTATGCCTCTCCCTTGGAAGAGTGGAGCGGCAGACAGAACTCAATGATCCAAAGAGGCAGGGAGAAAAGGTCTTCAGAGCTTGGGAAAACGAAACCGATAGACAAAGTTGATTGCCCTGATCAAACTCCATCAGATGCAGGCTTCCGTTTTTGCCCCCACTTTTTGCTTTGTTTCAGGTGTGTAGGCTTCAGTGAGACAATAAAGGATTTTTTCTTCCTCTGAATTGGGGGTTAAATAACAACAACAGCAACAGATGTCTGTAAAGCTGAAGGACATGATTGCCTAGGTAGGACCGCAGTCTGGCAAACTGCGTATTACATCAGGTGTAAAATGATCTGAGGAGATGGCTCAGTGTAGAGCTTTCTGTGTAAGCATGGCACCTTAGTTTAGATCCCCAGCACCCATGTGAAAGCCAGATGTGGCAATGTACATATGTAGCCTAGTGCTGGGGTGATGCAGACAGGGGATCCTCAGGGATCACTCTCCAGCAAGCATTCTTGAGACCACTAACTCTGGGTTTAATGAGAGACCCTGCTTAAAAGAACAAAATAAAACAAAAACAACAAACATGGCAAAAGTGATAGCAGAATATACTTGGAATCAACCTCTGGGCAACACACACACACACACACACACACACACACACACACACACCCCTGTACACACACACACCTGTACACCCCTGGACATACACCTATACACACACACACCCCCCATATACACACCTATACACACACACCTGTACACACACATACATGTATGCATATACTTGTATACGTACACGTATACATACACACAAACACAAAATTAAAATTAGTAATGAGTAAATGATATTTTCCCATAAGATCCATCTAAACTCTCAGTAACTGCCCTCTCAGTGCTAGCTCTCAGTCAACTGCTTGGTATCACTACACAATGCACTTTGAATGCCAGGCTGGGGCTGGCTCACAGTTCTCATGCAACTTCGGGAATTAAGGAAATGGAGATTCAGAGAAGTAAAGTAACTTGGCCAAGGTCTGGCATGAGGAAGTGCCTGCACCCAGGCTTTTGGTGTTCCTATCTCATCACCTTTATCAGGCCAGATATGCAGACCAGCATGTGACCCAGCCCTACGAAAGCAAGGATCTGAATGGGAGTGTAACAACCTCTTTTCCTTATCCACTTCTCAGTCAAAGTGGTAGAATATCATCCATAGCCTAAAAGATACTTGCAGAGTATCAGTAAAAAAGTGTTCATTTGTCATTTGTAGATTGTTTTATTTTTAGATTAATGAAGATCCAAATTAAACCACCAGAATGCAATCATCCTGATAGTCCTTAACACATTTGCTCATTATCACTTCATTTATATTTATGATGAACAGATGGTCCCAGTGTCATATTTCAATGTGTATCATATCCAGCTAAGAGGAAATATCTCATATTAGCTGCACTTATCAAAATATTTGTACTTAACAACAACAGAAAATCTGAGCTTATGTACTATCTTGTCACCGTGTCGTAGCTACCATTTAGAGAAGACCATTTAAATTAGATATGTTGAGAAAGAATTTGTGGCTCCTCATTACTGAACGCATGAACTGAACTCGTAACAGTAATTATGGGTTAGTCTTAAAGAGAGGATCATTAGGCTTGAGTGGGGGGGGGGGGGACAGCAATTAATCTGTTGTTTTGTGGCAGGCTCAGAATTTTTGATTTAATCTTTTTGCAGAGAATGCCACTATCGGAAGGGAAGTCAGTAGGTGCTGATACTGAAGGATGAGGAGGACCTCATGATACAATGGGCACGCTCACCAAACCTAATCCTGCCAGCCTACCTCTCTAAACGGTGGCTGCAAAGAGAAGGGGCCCCAAATAAGGCTGATTGCAGAGCAACTGATGAGGTCTCGAGGGTTGCTTCTGGAATGTTCTGTAGCGTACCTCAAGATGCAGAGAGAATCAAAGGAGAGGGAGAGTGTGGGAGTCCCTTTCCTACAAACAACAGCACTATGTTAATCTGTGATTCCTTTTTCCAAGTAAGTGGTTGATCCAGGAAGGATAGGATAAGCATCTTGTCTAAGAGGAATTCATAGTCCAGTATGAGGATCAGCCATGATAACAAAATGTCCCAGTGTCAAACAGAAGAAAGCAGTGTGTTCATGGGGCCAAAGAGCCTTCTCTGTGTGGGAACCAGGAAGAGCTTGTAAATTGGGTGATCCTGGCTGGGTATGATGGCACCTGCTTATAGTCCTAGTACTTGGGAGGTTGAAGCAGGATGATCTTGAGTTCCAGGCTGGCTTGGGCTACTTAACAAGATCTTGCTACATTCCTCAAGTCCCCACCAAAGGAGGTGATTATTGACCAAGCTTCTAAAGACTGAGATCCAGTGATTGGCTACAGGCATGGGCTTGAACATTCTGTCAGGTTGTATTTTGTTAGAACCATCAGGAGCTCGGTTTTAGTATCAGGCATACAGATATATTGAGCTTTAGTTCTGTTTGATAGGTGCATGAACTTGGACAATTTAGTTGTTCTATGCCTCAGTTTCCCTAACCAACAAACTCAGACCCATAGCAGTATTTGTTTCCCAAGAGTGTTGTGACATTTGACACAGTTCCTGGTACATAGTACATGCTCAGCTAATGTTAATTATTAAGAACACTCCAGGCTGAGAGGAAGACATGCACAAAAGCTCTGGGGCATAAAGTGTGGCATTTTATATATTTCGGGGCATAAAACACTAGTGATTGCTTATAACTGTCTAATCGGAAAAGCCAAAAAAGGTAAAATAGTCAATGATATTAAAAAGTTGTTAAAATGACACTGAAGACAATCCAAACATGTAACTTGCTAGCAATTTGTACAGAAAACCAAATCAATCAGAACTGGAT
This sequence comes from Uromys caudimaculatus, assembly GCA_028551405.1. Lineage (NCBI taxonomy): Eukaryota > Metazoa > Chordata > Mammalia > Rodentia > Muridae > Uromys > Uromys caudimaculatus. The sequence goes on from CM052703.1 coordinate 725,432, forward strand.
TTCATCTGAGGAAGGAGGATGCTGGGTCTGGACTTCAGTGACAGGGGCCTGTGGAGAATGATCAGTTGGTACAGCCACCAGAGCAATGGGTCTTGGGAGCAAATGACTCTAGCTAGCATCAAACTCCAATGAATGTAGCTCCTGTGGCTTTCTGAACACAGGCCTCCCTGGGTTCCTTACCGGCACACTGGGTTGATCTGTTGTCCAAAAGGGACTGATGATGGTGGGTAAACTCCTCATGCAAAAAACAGTCAGAATTTTTTTAAAAGCTAGTTTGAGAAAAATATCACATAATGTTAAAGAGAAAAAAATAGACAAGATGCATATGAAAGGTTGATGGTGGCAATTTGCTATTCTTTCAGGACGTGTCTGTAGACACGGATGTGTTTTGCCTGTGGATGGATCAGTGAGTCAAGGCTCTCTGCTTGCCAAGTTGGTCATCATATTCTGTTATAGTGAAGTAGCAATTCACTGGGCTGGAGAGGAGAGAGATGTCTTGAGCCCTCACTCACTCGTGGGTGTTTCAGAGGAGCTAGGCAGGATGCTTGTCATGGATTGCTGAGCTGAGACTCTCTCTTCTAATGTAATACCATGTACCTAGATTCTTTCCCTTGGGTTGAGTCCCTTCTTTAGCAGGCTCCTGGTCTCATGCATTTAGTCTCTTGGAAGCCAGCCTCATATTCTTTCTAAGGCCTGTCTGAATTCTACAATGAGCCCAGCCTCCACTGTTGAGCTGAAACTCACAAAGTATGTTGGCCTAAATATTCTAAATATCAAATCTTAATCTGGGTGGGGACTCTGCAGAGTATCCTGATGAGGAAGTCTCAGTGATTTATGTGCTCAGCACACCCTGAAGCACCCCCAGCCAAAAGATCATTTCTGGGGGGCTTTGTGCTCATATACAGTCCTCCTTGAAGGTGGTGACATCCCGAGCATTCCCATGGGAACTGCGTGTCTCAAACTCAGATGAGCAAGATTGTGTGAAAGGAGGGAATTCTAAGATGTCCTCCTAGGTGAAGCTGGATACCAGAGTAGTGAAAGGAGGGGAAGGGAGGAGGGAGAGGGAAGAAGGAGAGGAGGAGGGGAGGAGGAGGGAAGGAAGAGGGTGAGAGATTCCAGCATTGAGTAGATGAATCCTCTTTGATACTTGTGACACCTTGGACTGCTCCTTTGACTAACTTCTGCCTTCACTCCTTCATCTTTAAAAAGAGTGCAAATATGCATGTGTAGGGTTTTATGGGTAATTCATCAGAAAAGGTCAAATATGGAAAGTGCATTATCCTGGAGCTGGGAAGCTGACAGATGTGGGATAGGAGCACCGTGTCCTGAGGTACAAATGTGGGGAGATGAGGCAAGGAAAACTGGGAAAGGGATGAGTGGAAGGAAGAGGGAGAGACTTCTGACAGAGGGAAAATCTCAGTGCTTAAAGGCTTGGTTGCCAGCTTGGTGCTATTGAGAGGTTGGGACTCCACTGGAGTTGTGCTCTCCTGGGAAACACTGAGACCCCAGCCCTTTCCTTTTTCTCTGGCTGTGTGATGAGCTGCTTTGCTCTACGCTCACTTCCTCACTAGGATGTGCTGCCTTTGACCACAGGCTCAAAAGCAACTCCACTACTGTGAGCCAAATGAGATATTTTGCTTTATAAATCTGCTATTTTCACTTATTTTAAGCTGACTAAGAGTAGGAAGAACTCCCGGAGCAAGAATCCTTTCAAAGAATTTTCTAGATCTTGGAGAAACATTGGGATCAAAAGACTCCTTTACTTTTCAGTCTTTGTCCTGGTTCTTGCTCAGGTGGAATATTTAGGTAGAGCCCAACTTCTGGCGGTGCACTCACAAGTGGCTGCCGTACATTAGTTGCCATGACTGGGATGTCAGTGCCTACTGAATTCTTTTCATTGCAAACCACCAATTATGCAGACAATAATACCAGACTAAAATTCAGCTCAGCTCAATTCAGCAAAACTTTGTTAAGTATCTACTGTGTGCCCTAGAGTTTGACAGGGGCACTTAATCATCTGTGCCTCAGTTTACCCACTTAGTAAATCAAGCAGGGGGTAACTGACTTCAAAATATCTCAGTGCTTCTTTCCTTTCTAGTTCTAAACAAAGATGAAATTCCCAGGAAATGAGAATAAATTTACTTATGGGAAGACTAATCTAAAAAGAAAATGTAAATAAATGTGTGTATAGTATGAACAATTAACTTAATTCTGATTTCCAAATCATAGCTGTTCACAGAGGTTGGTAGGTCTGGACACAGCATACATCTGGGTAGCTGGTGTGGAAGGCGGTTCAGGTTTGGCCGTCAGAGAATGTAGCCTGCAAGCAAACCTCAGATCACACACATCTTCGAATTACTAGAGGAAGCTTCAGGGAGTGGGTGTTAGATGCCACTTTCCCTCTGGGATCATGTGACCCAGCCTCTGTTCCACGCAAAGTTATTAAAGGCAAGGTTTTTCTATTTTAGTCTGATGGGGATGTTTCTGTGTTGGGTGACTGTAATCACAGATGGATTGAGATGATTCATTCCCATTCAACTGCTCATGGACAAGCACAATTAGAAGCTGACAGTGAGGGTGCCTCTCAAGAATTATCACTTTTAGTGTGATTCCCTTAGCAAAAACAGAAGCCAGTTCAGGAGGTTTTTCAATTTACACAAAGAGCCCTAGGGTCTCCTCACAGCCACGGCCCAGCCAATGGTTCTGAGTAAGCTTCAATAGGAAAAACAGATTGGAAACTCCTGAGGGATAGTTAAAGCTTGCTTAACACACACACACACACACACACACACACACACCATTTATGAACTCACAGCTCATACTACACAGATTTAAATAAATAAAAAGGGTAGAAGGTCCTATTGCCACCACAGAAGTTTACAAGATATAGGGGAAGGTATGATGGCAATTATGTACATTATATATATGTATTATATATGAACTCTATATACACATATGTATATATTAATGTTTATATGTGTATATCTGAATTGTGAGCATGGTCTTATTTCCTGTGCATTCATGAATTTCTGTGCCAGGATGTCATGTGTTCATAACTACTGTGTATCAGCAGATACATTTTCATATCCCCATATATGCACCCCCATACATATACGTACGTGTCTGATGGGCTCTGATTGAATACAACAATCGCAAGAACTGTTGCTGGAGAAATCGCTTTAGTTTGGTTTAGGGGGAAGGACAGATGTTCAGAGAAGAGAAAACACTGATCCACAGTGCCCTGCTCAAGCACTGGGTGATACTGGGACAGGATCTTGACTCAGTTTCCATGCCCTGTGCCTTTACATAGGCACGGACGAGATTAGAAATGGACACAGAATATATCAGTTCTACAAGTGTGTTTGCTGTGTTTAGCTGTACTCCTCAGGGTGTACACAATGGAGTGTACACAGGGTGTACACAGTGGAGTGTACACAGTGGGGTGTACACAATGGAGTGTACACAGTGGGGTGTACACAATGGAGTGTACACAGTGGGGTGTACACAATGGAGTGTACACAGTGGGGTGTACACAGTGGGTAGCTTATTATTGTTATTATTGTCTGTTCAGTATTTTTTGGGATAATTCCTCTGAAAGGAATTCTGTATTTCTGTCACTCTGCTTGATTTAGTCAAGACTGACTCTAGCCTCCTACTACTTGCGGGTGGAATCTGTCCCTGATGACCAATTAGAATGAAGTGTATATCCAGAGCCACTTGTGATTGGTTCAGATATGAGCATGTAGTTTCAAATAGACCAATCAGAGTCTGCCCTAGGATTTTTTTTTTTTTTTTCACTAGAAGCTACAGTAGAAACATTTAACTTTTTTTCCTCTGGGATTGCCACAGGGAGAAGCAGTATGGATGATGGAAGAAAGAAAAAGTGAACAGGAGTGTGGCTTCATCAGAACTCTGTATCCAGCATCACCAACCTTTATGTACTTGTCACCCAAGATGGTAAAGGCACTACCTAAATCTTTCATATAATTTAGGCTGAGGAATGAGCTTAGTTGGTAACGTGCTTGTGGGTCTGAATCTCCACAGCTTATGTACCAAGCCTGGTGGTGGTGGCCCATGCTTGTAATCCCTGTTCTGAGGAGACAGAGACAGGCAGACCCGTGGAGCTTGCTGGCTAGCCAGCCTGATAGAATCAGTGAGCTCTCCGTTTAGTGAGAGATGTCAGAAAATAAGATTGAGGGTGACTGAGGAAGACAACTGATATTGCAAACATTCCCACACTAGTACATGCTCACTCACATGCATAATGCACTCACCCATTAACACACACACACACACACACACACACACACACACACACACACACACACACACACACACACACACAACCTCAATGTAATTTTAAGGCTTTGAGAGATAATGAAAACAAGACAGATTAAAAACCAGTAGATGCATATATTAATTTATAATTTCAAACTCTGGTAAGTGATGACGATAATCACAGAGACCAAAGATTTGATTCAGACAGAAATTTGATTGTCAGAATAGTCAATAAACCTGTACAAAACTATGAATCAAGGGTGTAGTGGTTTGAATAAGAAGTGTCCCCCATAGGCTCAAGTATTTGAATACTTGGTTTCCTTTTGGTAGCATTGTTTAGGGTGAGGGGTTATGGAACTTTTAAGAGGTGAAACCTCTCTGGAGGAGGAAGTATGTCATAGGGGGTGGACTTTGAGGGTTTATAGCCTTGCTCCAATTCCAGCTCTCCCCACCTTGCTTCCTGTGTGGGGTTGAGATGTGATTGCTTAGGTTCATGCTCTGCCATGCCTCCCTGACAATAAGGAACACTCTCTCTGGAATTGTCAGTTCAAATCAATTCTCTCTACCTTTGGTCCTGCTGTTTTATCACAGCAACAACAGCAACAACAAAAATAACTAAAACAATAGTACTAAAAATAATGATATTGGCCTTGACAATAGCAACAGTATCAAAATGGTAGTAGCTGATGTTGTTAGACTCTGTGAACATTAGCTGCTGCTGTAAATGACCTCATTTAATTTATACAAAATCCATAAGGCAGGAATTATTCTGTGTTGTAATGCTGAGGGTATGCGTTTAAGAACAACAAATTGCTTGCCCAACTGCTAGAGTTGAGCAGTGTATAGTCAAGCCGGGCTAGAATCAGAGACTGAATAGAAAAGCCCTGGTCTCATTTTCAGGGTGCATTGCCAGTACAGAAGAGATTCATATTCCAGATCAGGAAGTGCAGCTCTAAAATTTCCCATACCAGGAACAGAAGGGAGAATCTGAGAGTAAAAAGGGCTTATACCAACGCTCTATTTTAGTATCAGTTGGAATAAAGCTCTATGGGTGCCCAACCCACTCTGGCACCAGCGTTCCTACATGCGCCAGCCTCAGCTCCTGCCCACAGGCGCTCAGACTCTTAGCCATCACCACCTGGAGACAAAGCACAGAACACAAAGGCTGTGCTGGCTGAACAGAGATTTCATTTCCCCTTGCTCCTGCTTTGGCCTTCCCCTTCACTTCCGCCTCTCTGAATCACCCCTTATTTCTCATTCCTTACATCTTATTTCTTTTCCTGACTGGAGCTAAGTTGGAAATGGAAGCTTTAATGGTGGACAGTTAGACAATAAATCCCCTTGGCTTACTGGCCACTTGACCTGTCACCTACTAGTAGACTTTCTGTGAGTTACTATGTGTGAATTACATATGGGCTGGATGTGAAAATCCTGTTCTTTCAAATGCAGAGCTTTCCCTGTCCCTGGCTGTCACTCCCCCACCCCATTCATTGCTCTCAGTCACTGTTACTTCCCTCTCCTCCACCTCCATCCAGGCTTGACAAAAGCAGATTCTTCAAAATTGTCCTTCTGGGACTGTCTGTTTCATTTTGAACTTTACACCAAATGCTATTTTTGACAGTTGAGTTTTTCAGCGTGCTTGATACAAATATTTTAATATCCTGTTACCTGAGCTGAGGGAGAGATAGAGTTTTACACCAGACACCTACATCAGCAAGGGAATAATTTTCTGGTGACTGATTTAAAGGTATAGTAATAGTCAAATGGCTAATGAGCTAACCATGCTGGGGAGGGCAAAGGTCAGCAGAGAAAGCCAACCCTGTATGTCAGCTGGAATGTTGAGACCAGAGTGTAAGAAGAAATACTGCTTGTCAGGCAGTGTAAGTTTCACCCTGAGCTTATTCTCAAGGGGATCATAGGAAAGAAAGTTGCTTGACATCCAAAAAGTCCTCTGGGGATGAAGGAATAGTGGAAGGGTGAAGGCAGCCTGGGGACAGGAAAGGAAAGCTCACCAGAGCTGGTATGTTACATGAGACAGAATGTTGAGTGTTGAGTGTTGTCACGGAAGACATGTTGTGCGGGTGGCCAGCTGGGGAGAACAACAGATATCAAAGTATTGTATATGACTTCAGGTTTGTATGCTCAGCAAACCAGAAATTGGTGGAGAGTCAGTTGTGAGGTAACAGTGGCAGAGCTGGGCCCCTCTGGAGATGCAACCAACTATAGCAACAAGAGGAACACCTTCTAGAATAATAGTATTGGACATTCTCTCTCTCTCTCTCTCTCTCTCTCTCTCTCTCTCTCTCTCTCTCTCTCTCTCTTTCTCTCTCTCTGCAAAACCAATTGTGGTAGCCACTAGCCACATATAGCTATTGAGCACTTGGGAAACAGTTAGCATGCCCGAAGAACAGAGTTTTTTATTTACTGATTTGATCTTGGATAGATATGTGGACGGTAGTTACTGCAAACTCTGACTCTTAGAAACTTACCTGAGACAACTTTCTGTGGATGTGACTCAGCTTCCCACACATTTCCTTCATTTCTCTGCCAGTTTCTATTCTATTCTCTGCAAGCCTTTTTTATGCCTCAGGTCCCATTTACTCTTTCTTCTCTGTTTGTTGCTTGTGCGAACCTTCTTCTCCCTCAGCACATTTTTTGTTTTTAATTGGTGCACAGCCATGATGGATTTTGATTTTACGGTTTCCAGTGGTCAGGAATCTGTGGTTCACATTCAGTCATGCCAAGTACGTTAGAGTCTCACAAAGCAGTGGTGAAGCTGTACACGGTGGTTCCCCCACCTCCGGGAAACCATGGGAATGCTGAAATGAGAATGGGATGAGCAGGTTAATCCTTAGACATATCCACTGTGTTAGCTTTAGCAGAGTAGAAAGGCACCTATGGGAATTTGGTAATTTGGCTCTGATGGCCAGTCAGGAAGTCCCAGAGATCCATATGTCTCCCTTTCTTCATTGCTGGGGTTATAAGCACATACCACCAAGCCTGACTTCTTTTTGTTTGTTACACTAGTCATGGGGATCGAACCCAGGTCCCTATGCTTGCATTGCAAAGCATTTTACTTCCTGAGTCATCTTCCAGCTCCCTAGCTTGGTCTTATTCAAGGTCTGACTGTGGCAGGACTCATTTCCAAACTCATGCTTGATGGGAAGAATCTAGCTTTAGCTAGACCCAGCAACACTGGCCTTTGGTAGGTCTTGCCTGGCACATAGAAAGGGCAAAGGAAATCTTATCTACAGATCCTTAGAAGGGGCCAAGAGAGTTACTTTACCCTCTGCCCTGGCTCTGTTCTTTATCAGAGACCTAGAGAGTAGCAGCCAGAGGGAGGAAGCCCTTTGAAACTTGATCTAGTAGCAATTGAGACAAATTAAAGGAAATGTTACTTTGCAGAGGAGAAAGTGACCTAAGGGAATGCTACATTCCAAAAGCAAAGGGCTGAGAATACACACAGATTAAAAATACAAGTAACATAGTTATAAATTATGTCTATGAAAATAATCCAAATGGCCAGCAATATGGGAACAGTTAAACAAATTATGATAAATTAACATCATTCAGTGGTGACATGAAAAGTAAACAATGTAAAAACATTTTTGATCCAAGGTTTTAAGAAAGAAAGAGAAACAATCAGGATATTAACTAACACTTAAATATGAAAAGATTACATATTTGTAAAATTGAATATGCATGAAACAGAATACAGAAAATGTTTAGTTCTGAGACTGAATTTTTCCTCTAAAAGTCCTTCATTGTTGTTGTAAAGCTTGTTATACAAAACAGTAATAAAAGTTGAAATGAAATGACCAAGGTAATACTAGTTGATGTTATTTGAGTGCTTGCTGCCCAGCTGCCCATGTGCTCACCGCTCTCCAGGGTGGTCCCAGCTATTAGCCTTAATTAGCAGATGAGGAAACAGAGGTTCCAAGAGATCAGCCAACTTGTCCCATCAGTGAAGGATTTTCATGTGGGCTCTTTAGCTCTTGTACTGGGACAAAGTGCATGAAACTTGAAAGTGTTTTTATATAATGAAAATTTGAAAACTTCCCAATCCCACCAGCCCCCCACAATGAATCAGTCCCCATTCAAAGAGAAGGGTGATATTTGGATGATGGAGTGTTCTTACAAGGTGAAAGCATGCTTAGTTTATTATCAGCTCTAGCATTCTGGTCAGTTAAGGCTTCTTCTTTGACTCCTGTGGTATGTGGAAATCTTTGCAAAACCACAGAAAACTTATTTCACCAATGGCATTAGAAAAACAATTCCTATAATTTATGTGCAAAATGTTGTGTTGAGTATGATTGCATGTTCGCTGTACTGTTGGATCCAGAGTCTGTGTGAGTTCTTTTTGTGTTGTTTCTGTTGCTTTGGATTTCAAGTGGCCCAAGCTAACATTGGACACTACCAAGCTGAGGATGACCTTGAACTTCTGATCTTCCTACCTTCACCTTCCGAGTGCTAGATTCTAAGTGTGAGCTACCACAACTGGTTTATGCACTGCTGGGGATCGAATCTAGACGATTCGATCAGGTTACATAAACACATGACTGACTAAGCTATATCCTAGCTGCCCATGTGAGTCTTTAAAAAGCCCTGCCCAGAGCTTTTGCTATTAAATATTCTGCCTCTTTCCTACAGAGACAGATGGACTATCCTGGCAGTGCACAGCTCTCAGGAGCAGTGGGAAGAAAGGAAGCGAAGAAGGATGAGGTATAAGAAGGGATGCTCTCAGCTGTAGGATAATAAATTCCATGAATCATGAACCGAGGAATTCCTCTCAATAACAAGGTAGCCGTGGTTTAATATTGAGCTCAGTCTGGTTCACTGTCCTGAGGTGTGCTCAATAAGGGCCAGGCTTGATTCTTCAAACGTTATCATAACCATGTAAAGGATGTCTCAATCTAAGCAGGGCTTTCTGTGAGAGTCACACCCAGAGAACTCTAAGGGCCCATTGGATGCACTGGAGCAATGGTGCTGATTCTTTAAGCAAGTGTCCCAGAATGGTTTGAGCAATGGATAACTTGAAATGCTACTCTCCATTTCTCTCATCCTCCTCTCCATTAAGATTATTCAACCAGTACAGGTAACTTTTACGTACTGTTTCTTTTAAAATTAAGTTACTTGAAGTGGGGGTGTCTATGTGCAGACTATGCAGGGGGTATTTATAAGACAGACAGGAGTACATGATAGCATCTTGAGCCTGGAACTTCTTACCTTTTAGCCCAACCAACTAATTTTTGATGATAGTCTTGAAATAGCATCTATGGCCATTTTTCTCCATCCCAAGCCAGCATCAGGACCTCACTGTAACAATGCTAGACCATATGTTACTTGATCAGGGTAATGCAGAATAATTACTGACTCACAGCTTCATTACATCACCGTAATCGGTGGCGGGTCAATGTTTCCTTATAGTTGCTCTGAAAATTGAGCTGACATGGATACCGTGATAGGAATGAGGGTGCAGTGCCCCATGCAAATGGCTGAAATTAGCGTCAGTCTGAGAGGCTCTGAAATGCAATCCGTGGCTCAGCCTAGGGCACCTGCTTCCACTCTCATTTTCCTTTGGATAAAATCAGATGATTGTAGAATAAATGAGTCCTTTAGCTTGCATAAAAGGTCATTGAAATGCCAAAGAATGTTAAATACCATGGAAATGTTCAGAGATTCACAATCTATATCACACTACCTAATTGTTTCTAATGGTCAGATTCATGAGTACACCAGGGCCTGTGCAAGCCTATCTCTATTCTTCATATAGCTTTAGGACTGTCTGTAACACTGGCCTCTCTCCTCCCCCCTCTGTGTGTGTGTGTGCGTGTGTATGTGTATGTATGTGTGTGTGTGTGCTCTCTGTCTTTGTCTATCTGTCTCTCTGTCTGTCTCTGTCTCTCTCTCTGTCTTTCTCTCTCTCTGTCATGTATAGATGTGTAGAACATGCACACCTGTGTGTGATGGTGCACCCCTACCTGCATCAACCTAGATCTTTACTGTTCAGGTGTCTTTAGAACCTACTGTGTAACTCCGGTAATTCTTTGTGTATGTGTGTGGTGGTGGGGAACGTATATGCAATGTATATGCTGTGGTATGCATCTAAGTCAGGCTGGATCTACTGATGGCCTAGAACTGTCTATAATTTTAACCTAACATGTGTGCATATGATTTCCTGTGGGATATGCACAAGTGTGCATGTGATGTTTGCATACCTGTGTGTGCAAGTGCACATGCATGTGTACATGTGCTTACAGGCCAGAAGAAGACAATAGATATCCTCTTCCATCATTCCCTACCTTATTCCTTTGAGACAGAATCTCTCATTGAGCCTGACACTAGGCTTATAGACAGCAAACTCCATGAATCCTCTTGTCTCCATTCCCCATAGCAATGGTGTTACGGGGATATCAGGTTTTGTTTGTTTGTTTGTTTGTTTTTTGTTTTGTTTTGTTTTTTTGAGAATACATAGCCCTGGCCGGTCTGGAATTCACTGTATGAACCCAGGTAGTGTAGAACTCACAGAGAGTCACCTGTCTTAGCCTACTGAATCTGGGATTAAACACACACGCTATCACACCAGTTTACATCCAGCTGTTTTTATATAGATGCTAGAATCTAAACTCAGGCCCTCATGCTTATTGTGACAGGCATTCTTATCCACTAAGCCACTGTTCAACCCCCAATACTGATATTTAAGAGCCTTTGCCTATTACAATAACTAGCTTAGACTGCAAAAGACCCAAGAGATGACCACATAACTTACCATCCTAAACAGGACAATTTACAGAGTAGAGAGTAATACTAATGGTTACAACTGGGACAATGGACATGAACTCAGATGACACTGAGCCTAAGCTCTGTGTTAGCTTGGTTTGACAAAGGTCACCAGCTTGGCCCTTCCTCTCTGGGCTGGGGGAAAAATGTATCTACCTGTTCTGCTAGACCAGCAAGTATAGGTTAATCTTTCCTGAAGCTTCTTAAGTAAATAGATGAAAACAGAGGTCAGAGGTCACCCCTGCCTAGCTGTGTATACATACATCCCAGGGGAGAGGGCAACTTTGGAAATTCTATAATGGGAGGAAGAGGAAACAGGAGAGAAGGGGTGGGGACAGGAGAACATCAAGAGAAAATGAGCTGGGAAGCTTGGAGGATATCTTATGTAAGTGATGGGTGCATGTGTGTGCCTTTATAAACTACGTCGTGGAAGTCACTGCGACTACTGCCCCTCTCTTACTTCTCAGTACTTTAGGAGAAGATGGTAGCCGTGTTATGAAGATGCCCATGTGTTGAGGGCCTGAGACTTATGCTAGGAACCATGGGACTGAGTCATCAGAAAATAATGTAAAGAACATGTTCTTCTCAGAAGTGTCTAGGGGCTTCTCAAGGAAAGTGATACCATAAGTGTGGTGGTTTGAATGAGAATGACCCCCATAGGCTCAGATATTTGAATACCAGGTCCCCAGTCTAGGAAGGGTTAGGGGGTGTGGCCTTGTTGGAGGAGGTGTGGCCTTGTTGGAGGAGGTGTGGCCTTGATGGGATGGTGTTTCACTGAGGGTAGGCTTTGAGATTCCAAGACCAGTCTCCATCTCTTTGCCTCTTTCTCTGCCTACACCCTATGGATCATGTATGAGTTCATAGCTACTGCCATAGCATCATGTCTGCTTCTTGCTGTCATGCATCCTACCATGATGGCCCTGGACTAACTTTCTGAAACTGTAAGCAAAGCCCAAATTCAATGATTTATTTTATAAGGTGCCTTGGTCATGACATCTCCTCACAGAAACAGAACAATGACTAAGACAATAAGACATGACATAAATGGTTTAAGGTACCATACAGAATTGTCTTAGTACCCTGTGAATACACTTCTCATTTTCCAGGGAAGCAGTTGGGGCCTGTTATTGTTTCTCTCTCTCCTTCCTTCTCTTCTCTCTTTCCCCTCTTTTCTCTTCCTCTGCTTTCTTCCATTCCATCCCTCTTCACCCTAGCAGAAAAGTCTATCTGGAGTCTCTCATAATTTTTTTTTCTTCCTGAAAAAAGATTAATTCTTGTAGTTATAATTCACTTACAGGAAATTTGATGTAAGGGTCTGTTGACATGAAGAGAGTCTGCAAAACCCCTTTGAACCTCCATTAGCTCCTTCTGTGTTTCTAATATGCCATCTCTGAGAACAGAGAACTCTTTCCTTAGGTACCGTGAAGCCCCATGTATAGTGACACATACACAAACGCTCTTTCCCACCTTTCTATGGAGAGGAAAGACTGCACAGTATCTGCCTATGAACTGTTAATGCTCCAAGGTACTATGAAAAAAGGAGACAGGAAGGAAGAGAAATGCCTGAGAGATAGTCAGTCTGATAGGCTCACCAGGTGAGAACGATTTTAAGTATCTTTAATGTGTTTTCTGCAATTTTGCTATTCATGAGATATAAAGAGAATGAGAGAGCAGAGTAAACAGCCGTTTAGGAGGTGGATAGAACACACAAAGAGGAACTCAGCCACAAAATACAGCAAAGAGCTGAGCCATTATAAGCCAGAGAAATCACATCTGGATTTTCTACTTAAATAGAAGAAACAGAAATCCCACCAAGGGATGCATAGCCATGTGCATTCAGGGAGAAGATACTGGCCCCACTGCCCCCTGCTTTCCTTACAGAGACAAATCCTTTGCCTCTTGGGTGATGTGGCAGAAGTCCTAGCAGCTAGCCACGTCCTCAGTTCTCCTGCCCAGGACTGTATAGTCCTGTCCAATCCGGCTCAGTCCATGATGTTTTTGGCTCTCTCTGACCTCTCTAAGCAGCGACTGAAGCTATCACTCCCTCGTCTCTCTACTGTCTTTCTCCATTGATTCTCTTGAACTATGACTTTCTCCTCAGAATGTGAGCTTCCGAAAGACCTATGTATCTTACGTGTCTTTCTCCAGTGCCCAAAGCCAATTTCCTTATTTGGAGGTGAGTTTACAATATGTTTTCATATTCACATATTACTGTTTATTGTTGGTTGTTGAGTTTTGGACACCGTGGATGAAATTGTGGTTTGACTGAGATTAGAACTTCCATATGCATAGGAATCTTGGAGGGCAGAGGGCTGTATCTCAGAGCCACCCCAAACAGGGTCCCATGTGGGCAAACATGTCCACCCACAGCAGTCGTTGCTCATAAAAACACCTTCAACAGATTGAAAAGAAGTTATGCAAATGGTTCCAGCGTGTCAAAGGATTAATATTTGGACTAGATTCTATTTAGTAAGTATATTCATATTCAGAAAGCCACTCAGATCTGAGAACTGACCCTTGTGTCTTAACCCAGTAGGTACATTTCTGAACCAGGGCTCTATCTACTCAGATATTAGCTTTTCTGCAACATCTCAGTTTCCTAGAATCGAGTGGGAAACAATATAAAAGGCCAAACTGAACATATACTATGTATTTTATCTCATCAGCTCATTGCTAATCAAAAACACCCACTCTTTCTCCTTTAGAGATATCCATGCTGAAGCTGAATTTAACTGCATTTCCATTTGGATCATCAGTATGAGCTGGGAGAAAGAGTCCTGGGCGTTTGCTAAGTTCTGAATATGAGCTGTACATCACATACGGTCATAGTCTTGTTTTTCAACATAGTCTTGTTTGTCATTCGTCTTCAGTCTACACTGGAAGCTTGAAAAGCCAGGATCATTTTCAGTATCAGTATCAATTATATTAGTGAGGGAATGCTGCAGTGACAGGACAGATGGACTTGCCAGTAAGAGTGAAAGTAATTAGGCAAAAGGCAAAGCTTTCCTTCTTCTATGTCCTTTTATCTGGGCTGATAGCAGAAGAGGCTGCCCAGATTCAGGGGTGGGTCTTCCTCACTCAAATAATCTGATCAGAAAGTCTCTTAAGGAGTACCCAGAGGCACCTTTTAGCTGATTCCCAACCCAGTGATGTTAACAACCAGGATTCGCCACTCAATCAAAACAGGAACTTGAATCGATAGTCACACTCCCATTCAACAGCAGAGAGAATAAATGCATGTGTATTTGCCCTTCACCTGGCTTTTTCTGCTCTTACACAGCCCAAGACCCCAAATGAGGGACCAGTGCTACCCACATTCAGGATGGATCTTCCCACCTCAATAAACCAAATTAAGAATATCTCTCACAGGCATGTCATAGGCAAACACAATCCAAACAATTCCTCACTGAAATTCTCTTCTAACCATGATATGTACCTTTCCTATATATGAGGCAGCAAGCATAGGTTGTTTCTGTCTATATTTCCTCCTACATAAAATGAGAATTCGGAACTGATAACAAGTGTGGATTAGGTTCGTTGGTCCATATAGTAATTATCCTTAGATTCATGGCAAGTACTAAGTATTTGTTAAATAAATAAAATGAAGGGCTGGGAGATGGTTTAGTTGCCACACATGTATGAGGACCTGAACTCACATCCTCAGCACTCATGGTGGTGTGTGCCTGTAATCTCAGCAGTGGGGAGGTGGAGGGAGAAGACAGAAAGATACCAGGCAGTTCAGCTGAGTCAGTGAACTCCAGATTCAGTGAGAGACACTGTCTCAAAAATAAGGTGGAGAGAGATTAGAGATGGCCCCTGACATCAGGCCCTGCTCTCCATGTATATGTACACATCCCTTCCTACTCAGACAGAACCTGGACACCAGCACCAGCCAGCTCACAGAGCTCACAATAGATGGTGTTAGCATCCAAATTCTAGCCTTCTGCAAGAACAGTGAGGGCTCTTAAACACTGACTTCTCTGGTGAGACTTTTGAAAACATACTGTAGGACCGTGAAAGGCAGCCTGGTTTCTGGTTGAGCTAAGGTTTGAAACCTCAGTGACTCAGCAGGGGATAACCCTGCAAGGGACGGTAAGCATTTTTGCCTCGCTCCTAGACCTCAGGCTCCTGACATAAGGCTGTAGCTCTCCACAGGTCAGTGGCCATCAGTCACATAAGGGCAATGTCCCAAGCCCCTCCACAGGTAGAGGGCATGACTTGACTTGACCACAGGTCAAGTAGCCTCAGGACAGATTTCCATTTTATTCCCTTCCCAGACACTCCTCTCTGCAAAAGCTATTTAACCTCAGGCACTCCCTGAGAAAGTGGGGTATGGTTTTACTCATCACCACTCTCCACCATGACAATAAACGCCTTAAAGTCATGGACTGTCTCTTTTCATGGGGATCACTGTGGGGAACAATGGAACAGGCCTTCCTTTAGCCTCCCACAGAAGGCCTCTCAGTGCTCCCAGCCACGGCCTCCACCAAGCCAAGCCACCTGCTGAAAAGCCAAGGTCTTGGTCCCTGGCAGGACCCAGCCAGGCTCCTCCCCGCCTTTCCCCCTTGGCCCCTGGCTAGATCCAGGCGGGCCCTCACTCCGTTCTCAGCTCTTCTGTGGCATCCAGCAGCATCTGGGATGCCCAAGAGCCTGAGAACCAGACAGTCCCAGCCTCATCGCAGGCCTGGGGACCACTGAGCTGGCTCTGTGCAGTCCCTGGGACCCCAGGCCATGATCCCCCACCCTGGATGGTGTCCTGCGGCTTCTCACAGATTGACACCCACCCAGCGGGGAGTGGGGTGAGTGCAGTCAAACTTCTCGAATCCTACCTCCTGCAGTGGTCCAAGCCCTGGGGCAGCCGAGGGACATCCACTTAACCCAACAACATACCACAAAGAACTTTTGTGGAAATTAAATATATTCTCTCTCTCTCCCTCACTCTCCCACCTCCCAACCCCTCTCTTATTCTTTGTCTATTTGTCTCTGTTGTCTGGAAAAGGAGAAGCTTACCAGAAAAAGATCTAAAAATATCAATTATGTATTACTGAGTTTCATATTTTTAAAATTTTTCTGAAAGACAGAAAAAAAAAACAAGCAAAAAATCCAAAACACTCTGTAATAGCTCAAGGAGAACAGTGACATGTTTTTATTTCCTTAATTATCCAAATGTCATAAGAAGACCAACTGATGAATGAATTTAACACTTTTTATTTTTAATTATACATAGGTATGTGTGTCTGCATGTGCTGTATGTGGAACTAAACTTGGGTCCTCTGGAAGAGTAGCAACTGCTCTTAACTGCTGAGCCATCTCTCCAGCTCAAAATTCTTTTAACAATTAAATCTTGGTCATTCAACCATACAGTGTTGATCATTTGAAGGTTTTAAGTGTAATTACATAATCAATTTTTTTAAAAATTCATACCATACCAGAGAATCAGAGAATGTGTGTGTGTGTGTGTGTGTGTGTGTGTGTGTGTGTGTGTGTGTGTGTGTGTGTGTTAGCTTTTTTGTTTGTAAAGCAGGGTTTACATTTGCTATGTGGCATGTTCAGAGATCTTGGGGCATGAAACAATCCATTTACCACAAGCTCCCAAATGGTTTCACCGTTGGTAATTTATTCAGTATTGTGTTGGGACATGTTGCTGTTGTTATTTTGGCCCACAGAACCCTGTGGAATGGCTACGTTTTACTTATGATGTATCAGCCATCAGAACCCATTAGCATGGGTTCCTGGGTGTTTAGACTAAGTCGATCAGTTAGTATCTGTAAGCATCTATGCTTAAGGCCATTAGAATGATGAGAGAGAAGAGAAGACACAGATCACCCAGGAATGCTCCTCTCCCACATGGCAAAAGAGGGAAGCTGAGCCAACCCAAGAGCTTGGAGAATCTGATGTATTCAATGAAGCTTATGGAGAGAAAGGAGCCAAAGGGAAGGGTGGAGGAGACAGGTTCTAGAACACACCCTAGCTGCTACACTGTGCACACGTGGCCAACCCTTCCACCACACACGAAGAAAGTGAAGTTTTGTGTAATGGTTTGGGTATGTCTTTAAGTATTCGACTTGTGCTGACTTCATCCATCTTGAGTCGAGGCCACTGTGGTTGCCTTGAGTAACTTGAGCTGTTTTCTTTACAGCTTTATAGCTTAGTAGATAAATGAGCTAAACGGCTAGAGTGGAACTTAGAGCTTTGTAAGCTGGACTCTGGCATCACCAGGCACATGCTTACCATCCTTGATATTAGCTTGAGATACCTTGGCTTGGATGAGGCCATTTTCCCCCTCACCTGTAAGCCTCTTCCTCCCGACCCAAATTCCAGGGATTCGAGTTTCTTCCTGCTGACTCAGACACATGTCTATATTCAAGTTCCTTCTCACAGCCTCAAATCACACTCAGTGCAATCCCAGCTCTGTCTGCCCCTTTTCTTCAGCCTCATGACATCTGTGGCCAGTTCTCATATTCTGGGACCAGTTTTTTTCCCAGAAGTGTCCCCCCAAATTTCCCCAAACTGGTAACTTATCTTCAAGTTCCTATGTTAATGGTATTTGGAGGTGGGACTCTTTGGGAAGGTAATTAGGGATAGATAAGATTATAGGATGGGTCCTTGTGATAATGTTAGTGGCTCTCTAAGAATATGAAGAGAGACTTGAGTTTGTTTGATCAGTCTGTCTCATGAGGAGGTGCACCAGGAGGCTCTTAACAGCTGCTGGTGAGATCCTAGGGTCATGTTCTTGGACTTTCTAGCCTTTAGTCTGTGTTTGCTTGTTTGTTTTCATTACTGGCATTGAATCTAGGGCACCTCATGCATGCTAAACCTGTACTCTTATCACTGAGCTATTATGTCTGTAGCTCTTTCTATTTTTGCTTTCAGTTTAAGACAAGGTCTCACAAAGTTGTTTAGGCTGGCCTTGAAATCACTGTTTAACCCACACAGGTCCTGAACTTCCTTGGCCTTCCAAGTAGCTGGAGTTTCTAGTCTGTACCATAAACCTGACTTTTTTTTCTTTTTTCTTTTACAATATAAATTACCCAGTCTCAGGCAGTTTGCTATAGTAATGGAAATTGGACTATGAAAGTATACCAAACTATTTTAAATACTTTACATGCTTTCATCAAATGAATAGTTTTTCTGTAGGAAAAAAAAAATCTCTTTCCACATTGTTGTTTGTGAAAATGACTTATTGATAAAGTTGAATTTTAAAATTTAAGATTAGTGACAGAGAAAAAACAAAAATAATGGGTAAAGGGAAAGGACTCTAAAATACTAGAAGATAAACTGAGTAAGTGACATTTCTACATCTTGTTCACAGTGTAGTTAGCAGCAGCAATCTGTTAAGGCAGATCGTTGCATCAGGATGTTTGGCCGTGCACCTGCTCCTGGCTCTTCCTGGATCTTAGGACCAAACATGGCGGTTAAGAATCCTACAGACATACCCTTTGCCTCAGTAGGTGTTTTGAATTGAGTGACAGTTGCAGAGAACTCTTGGGGGGAAAGGTAAATACATGTAGTTGTGTCCAGTGTGCACTTTTGTTGTATTGTGACTGCCAATGTGACAAAGCTGTCCTTGAGCGTTAAACTCTAAGCATGAGGTGACTATGCAGGCTGGAGCTGGCCAGACATCTTCTATTCCATCTGCCTTTCCAACCTCCAAAAGGAGAAAAAGGCAGATTATGTTTTTAAAGAGAAAACATCATCAGCTCTACTCCAGGCACCTGATTTAGTGGTCATACTGGAATTCTATAACAAATAAACCTTGCTAGGTATAGAGAGCCTGTGAACTAGCACACCAGGCAAAGAGCAATCCTCTGTTGGGTATTTACCTGGCAACTGACACTGTTCTAGAGACTCACCAAGTTCCCTGGAAACTCTGAGGTGCTCATGTAGTCAGTCCCACCAGGCAAGGGCTGGGGCAAGGAAGTGGTAGGATCCTGCGTTTGCCTTCTTATGGAGGAGTTATCTTGTGTCTTTGGTGTAGTTGGTCCTGTTGACTTGTTGGGACTTAGAGCTACCAAGGAGACATACCCATGGTTGTGTCTGTGAGGGAAATTTCCAGAGTGGATTAACTGAGGGGGAATGCCAGATCTCAGTAGATGTCACCTTCCAATTGGCAGCTTAGATTTGAAGAGATCTGAGGAAAATGAGTGTGTCCCTGTCTTCACTTCTTCCTGAAAGGGTGTCTATAGCAGCTACTGCTGCAACCAGTCATATCAACCTCCAGCTCCTTCAGACTTCCAGCATGAACTCAGTGACAGCAGCTAGCTCAGTAATATCCAGGCTTTCGACACCATATTGGGACTTCTGAGGCATCTAGCTTCATGGGCTGAGAAGCTATCAGGTTCTCAGATGCTCCCATGTCCAGACAGCCAATGTTAATTTTTAACAATGATTAATGTGAGAAGCCCGGAACAGTGCTTGAGAATTTGCAGTTTCTAACAAGTACCCAGGGATATCTGATGCCAGGCATCGTGTGTTCGAGACAAGATTTATGAGAATAATGCTTGGTGAGAAGAGAAATTATAGCATCTCAGAGATCGAATTACTTTGATCAAATTGCACAAGGTAACTCCTCCATAAGAAGGCAACTCAGGATCCTGTCGGCCCCTGTTGTGTAAGTCAAACTAATAATTTCCCTTTTATTTTATATATATAGTTGTTTCTGTTTTGTAGAGAACCCTAATATAATCTTCCTCATGTGTATGAGCAAATAATTCATGGCAGTCAAAACAGAGCTATGAACCCAATCTTGAGCTGTTGTGACAGAATACATTAAACCCTGGACCCTTGCTTTACGTATGAGAATTTCCCCAGGCTAGACCACAGTACTTTGCCATAGTAGGGTGTAAACAACCAGGGAGAGTGTGGAATTGCTCCACCATGATCATAGATTTTGTTTAAAAACATGCCAAGATCCACATTTATATAATTTTATTTAAATTAAATGCCAGAAGAGGGAAAAATGGGAAGCAGACATGTGGTTGACAATGGCTGGAGGCAGCCAGTTGAGGGAGTGGGTGGTGACTGTTGGAGGCTAAGGGATTCTTCCTGGAGTGAAGATGATGTCCAGAAATTGTTACGACCTTGTGATTAACTCCATCGGTGTATGAATTTTATTTTATTACTTAAAAAGCCTTATTTTACTTTTATTATGTCTATGCATTCACACATGTGGCCAGATGCCCCCAGGAGGCCAAAGAGGGCATGGAATCCCATGGATCTGGAATTACAGGTAGTTTTAAACACATAGATGGGTGCTGGGAACCAAACTCAGACCCTCTGCAAGAACAGCAAGCTTTCTTAACGACTAAACCATCTCTCCGGCCCTTAGAGTATGTTCTTTAAATGAGTGCATTGAGTGGTATGCAAATTACATCTCACTAAAGTCGTTATTAACTATTTCTCTTGGAAGCTCTGCTATTTTAAGATTGGCTCCAAGTGACTTCAAGTGAGAACAGAGGCCACATAAGAAGTTTCAGATGCATATGGGTTTCATAAAATTTGCTTATTAGAGGAGGAAATGGCCAGTTAATTAAATTTATATAAATAATTCATGTTCATCATAAAACATTTAAAACACCCATAATCTCGGTACTTAGAAAAAAACCATTGTTAATATTTTAGGGCTAACCCTTGAGGTGTTTTATGCATATGTAAATTACACAGGGAAAGTGGATCGTTTGATCTCTGAGATGGTATAATTCTCTCTTCTCACTAAGCAGTGTTCTATTAAACCTTGGCTCATACCATATGAAGCCCCGACCATTGGCATTACCGTACTCTGGATCCTTTTTAGAAGCTGTAAATTCTAGAGCACCATTCCTGACTTCTCATATTAATCATTTTGGGGCAGTGAGGCAAAGCTCCCCATGGACATTTGCTTTTAAGTGTAGTCTTTTGCATTATTACTGACTTTTGCCCTAATTTTGATCTGAAAAGATTGTTTTCATCCTTTCCAGTATGGTAGACTCATTCGTTTAATTAGTCATCTGTTGAGTGGTTTATTTCTAGCAGAGATAAGGAATGTACTAACTTAATTGTTTTCTTAGTTATTTTCTGGGAGTGTTTTACTGGGTCAAGTCTAAAGCTTCAACTATTTCCAAGTTGTCTTCCAAAGACAAATGTATGTAGCTAAGTGAGAGACTACTTTCCTAGATCCTTGACTTCTAGCACTAAAAAAAAACAAACAAAAAACTTTAATGTCTATTTCTACCTATAATATATGAGAATACCTACATAACATATTTGTTAATTCTGGTTATTAATTTAAAACATAGTCTACATTAATCCAATAAATAAATTAAGTGCACCATTCAGTTCAGCTAATTTTCCATTGATTGCTAGTGAGAATCAACATTTGTATAAAGTTATGAGCTATCTCTTTATTTTCGAAGATCTTGCTGTCTTTTGTGTGTGTGTGTGTGTGTGTGTGTGTGTGTGTGTGTGTGTGTGTGTGTGTGTGTGTGTGTATGCTTAGCTGGGATTTAATGTACATTAAAATTTTATTGCATTTATATATTTATGTATTTATTTGTGTGTGTATGTGTGTGTGTGTGTATGTGTGTGTGTGTGTGTGTGTGTGTGTGTGTGTGTGTGTGTGTGTGTGTGTGTGTATGTGTGTTTGCACATCTGTGGAGGTCAGAGGATAACTTGGAGTTGGTTCTCTTCTTTATCCATGTGGGTCCCAAGAATCAAACTCAGGTTGCCAGGTTTGGTGGCAAGCCATTTCTCTGGTTTTTTTGTTGTAAGGACACTAACTTTTTGAACATTGTGGATATTGGAAATATATTTTATGGATAAATTCCTTTACCTTTATTGCTTTTTTTTTCCATTTAGTAGTTGTGATTTTTAAAATTCAGGTATCTGTTTGTAATGCCAAGTAGAGTTCTGGTGCTCTTGTGTAGCCTTTAGTCATGTATTGAGAACCTTGTTGCCAGGAGTCAATGTTTGTTTAGTGATGCTGGGGACGGAACACCCATATAAAATGCCAGTTTGAGTAGGTAAAATATTGACAAATACTCACAATTTCACTTTAGCCAACCCAACATAGTTATTAATTATCAGCAACTCTTGTCACATTTCCTGCAGGTCATCTAGTTTAGTTTGCAGAACAACTCCCTGATGCAGGAATCGCTCATCCTATGGAAAGATAAGGAAACCATCCAGAATGTAAATGTAATTGTTGACAATCACACTGATAGAAGGCAGAAGAGTCAGAGGTGGATTCAGGTCAGTTTGACGGCAAACCTTGGGTTTTCCCCCTGAAAACAGGACCAGCTTTGATCTGTTCCACTCACCGCTGCTTCTATGCTGTGTAGTAAATTGAAGGATCTCAAATGTGGCTGGAAAATTTCAACTTCCCATAGGAAATTATTGGAGATATAGGTCTGGGTCCAGGGCGGGGACAGCTTTCTGTGAAAACAAATCCTCTCTGCAGCAAACTCACATGGAAGACTCAATGAACCAGATCTGAGCAGTCCCATTACTCTGCAAGGTTGAGGTTGGTCATCATCTCAGACTCACTTCTACTGAAGCAGAAACCTAGCTGAGGGAATGTGTGTTACCTGTGACTCTGCAGAGAGCAGGAAGCTTCGTGGGTTTAAACCTTTGCACTTACTCTGATGACCAGGGTCTGTAGCTACAAACACATCATTTAAGGCTCTGCAGTTGGCTCATTATAATTAAGAAGCCCAACCCAGACCCTTTCTCTGCAGAGTGAGTAGGTGGCGGGGGTGGGTCAGAGCATTGAAGAAGACAGTGGCTCAAACATTACAAGCAGGCTGGGTTTCTTCCCAGACTAAGGGAGTCAGGGTATAAATTTCCTGTGGAGGGGGCTGGGCCATAACAGATAAGGTGCCCTTGTTTTTGTTCCCACAGACCAGATGCCTCATTCAAGGCACTTTTCAGTGACCACACTTCATCTGCAAAAAAGCCTGGTGTGAGTCCGGGTCTTTGTATGTCTAAGGTCTTACTGAGGATTATCATAAGGCAAGAATAATGGTGATATTGTTTGCAGAGCCAAGGAAGAAAATCAGACCCGGGTGGAGGATTTATTTTCCTACCATAAAGCTGATGGGGCTCTTCAAAAGTTCACTGACTGTGGCGGTGGGTCTCCGCATTCGGAAACACTCCTGGATGACAAGGCAGACTCTTGCCTAATACTGTGCGTACCCTTCTATCACCAGGCATCCAATTCCCTGTGAATTTTGCAATATAGCAACAGTAATGGAAAGCAAAATGATCTCTAAATAATGGTTTAAGATGGCTACTTGATAAAGGGCCCTGCAATAATTATGATCAATGGAGCATGGATTCAATATATATTGCCCATTTAGATGCACCAGATTAGTATAACAGCTTTCTTTAATGTTCTGAGTATTTTGGTGTGTGTGTGTGTGTGTGTGTGTGTGTGTGTGTAAGAAGAGGAAGGTGTGGGAGCAGAGAAGAGGAGGGAGAAAGGAAAGCCAGACTGCAGATCGCACAGGGCATCCTTCTGGTTTATATTGATCTGTGTGTAGGAGGTGACATCGTTGGAAGAAGATTGAGTTTCTAAAGGTGTATGATCTATTCCTCAGTGTCCTGCGTGGCAGCCAGCACCATGCAGAGGGAGGTGGAGCCAGTGAGAGGGCACAAGAGAGACACCTGATCATTCAGTCATTTTGCAAAGGCTGCTTTCAGCAGAGATCTTGGCGTAATCATGGAAATTAGACACACAGGCAGCCAGCCAAAAGACCTCCCCACCCCCATCGCAGAACAGGAGCGCTCTAGAAGGAGCAGGCTGGACAGTGCTGCCTTCGGGAAGCAGGAAGTGTGGAAATGTGTTTGACCAGGAGGTGGAGTGAATGATTTACTTGACATTAGTCCAAATCCTCCCCTCCCCATACCTCTAAGAATGGGAATTTTTTGTGACAGGCTGTCTGGAAATCTGGGTCTGTTCCCTACCTTTCATGTTCCTGTGTTGATCCCAGGTAACGGGCAAGGTCTGTGATCAGTGTGTAATGATGGGAGCAGAGTGCCATATGGGCTGAATTCCTCAGGATAATGGGGATAAAATGATTGCAGTCTTTATCCTGACTTGCTTTGATTTGTCAGTTAACATAACAGCCCCCTCTCCACCCTTTCATGAAAGGACATCAGTAGGAAGTGTCACTGTTCCAAGAATCGAGAAGCCAGCTTTCGGATCTGATAATCTCCCCTGATGTGGCTGCTGAGTGGCTAATTGGCTCAGTGATTTCTGGCGTGGGGAGGCAGCTGCAGTTTAGATCATAATGGCGATTAATTTTCATTGAGCATCTACTATGGGCTGGGTGCTTTGTTGCAGTGACTGGGCACACACATCCAGGCTGCTTATTGAATAAAAATAGCTACTGATTCTGCAGGCATAGGGTAAGACCTCAGGGCAAAGTTTCAAGTTGTACCAATACTACTAGACAGTGAAAATCGCTTTTAGTAACTAGTACCAAACATTAACTCTCACCTACATTTTATAATGGTGGATAGTAACAAACACATTTCACAAAGGAAGAACAGGTAGAAGCTTACAGACATTGGCAGTCCTGCAGTATACTTTATATCTCTTAAACAGTTTAGATCCCTCTCCTCTTTATCCCTTCAGCAATCATGGAGAGTCCATACTATAGAAACCTGGATTCCTGTGAGACTGGAGGAGAGGGACCTGCAGGATCATTCAACTCAGATAGCACAAAGAAGACATCTACTCCTTTATGAAAAGCTACAGAGACATTAGAGCTGGTCTGCCATAGCAGCCGGTGACATTACTCTGCTACCATGTACCACTAGTGCTTAGTCACCATGGTTAGGGTGTGGAATACTCTTGATAATGCCCATTGTCAGGCACCAGACTAGGCCATAGCATCAAACTGAGAAGTAGCTGTCCTCTGGGGCCATGAAGAAAATAGATGTAAACTCGGTCCTGCCAGGAGTCCTGAGAGAAGCAACTGTGAGAACTCTGTATTATTCTGAGCCCTCACAGTGGTGAAGCTGGGACTTAGGGCATACCCAGAGCTCATCAACACCTCAGCCCAATTTAACAATGTGCCAGGCTTGATTAAACCCAAAGGGCAGCTTGCCAAGTACCTCCTCCCCCACTTTAATTGTTTAGATTGTGCAGAATTTGAGTAAAATTTAATCCAGATGTTTCTGATTGGTTTAAATTTAAATCACCAGAAAATGCTCTTAAGTTGCTATTTGATGTTGAAGAGGGTTTTCAAGCTTTTTCCTCTTCTTAATGGGAGAGGTCACTTGGGTAGGAGTAAATGAGGCCCATGAACCTAGAGGTTTTGTCAGATTTGATTTGAAAACCCACTTTTGTGAAATCAGAGTCAGAACTCAGTTTGCCTTTGACCTGCTTTTTAAGTTCTTGCTACAACCATCTCAAAGGGAGAGGTGGGGAACTTTTCGTGTGGTTGACACCAGGGATCCAGACCTGACCTTCTCTGGCTCTTGAGGTCTTACTTACTACAGCACTGTGACCCCAGGTGAAGCAGCTTGGGCCAGGTGGCAGGCAGATTTCACCTTGGTTTGCTATCTGGCATTTGCTCAGCTCATGCATATCAGTCAGTCTGGTACCAAGTGCCTGAGTTGATCTGCAGGTTCTTTTGCAAGGTTCCCATTCACAGTCTAGGGCAATGATTTCAAAGAGTGGTCTCTAAACAGACTGTGTCAATGTTATCTGGGAATTTAGAAATGGGAATTCTTGAGCCCAGCCCAAGGCAAGCTGAATCACAAACTCTCGAGCTGGGTCTAGCCATCTGTGTTACTCATAAACCTTCCAGGGATTCCCATATACCCTGAAATTTAAGAGTCACAGGGCTAAGTGCTAGGTAGCTAGTTAAATATTAGCAGGCTTGAAAGGTCATTGAGGATGGCCCCTCCCTTCTTCAACAGGAATTTATAAACCAGGAACTGAGACAGCAGAACTCTCTGAATCCTTGAGAGATGTAGCTTGGGAGAGGGGGTCTTATGTCACTGGGAACATGATCCAAAGGGGATAGTGGGACTCCAACACAGCCTGAAGTGACATCCCTCCACCCCATGTTCCCCCCTTGTCACAGAAATGAGGCCACTGGATCATGTATTAAACCCCCAAAGCCTCAATTCAAAGACAGGTTTTCTTCTTTTTAAGCCTGTGATCCTGGGTATTTGTTGCAGCAATAGAAAGCTGACTAATAAAGGTAGTTGTGCAAGCCTTCCCAGAGAAGGTGTGTCTGAGTTTCAGAGGACCGCGGAGGAGATAATGTGATCTGCGAAGATGCTTGGAGCCAGGGTCTGAGATGGCAAGTGCTGGAGAGGGTTTTAAGGTTTAAGTAGCAGCATGAAGCAGAGAGGAAGTTTAGGCACTGGTGGGACCCATGGCATACCATGCCCTTCCTTCTGGTTTGACTCCTACTTAACCCTGCTTAACCGAAGGAGCCTTTTGCCATCTGTACCACTGGTCACTCATTCCTCTTCAGCCTGCACTGAGGAGGCGCTGAAGGGCAGCAGGGAATAGCAGGGGAAGTAGAGGAAAGACTGAGTTTGAGCTTAGAGCCATGAGGAGAAGAAGTTCTTTATGAGTGGCTTCCGCTGTGACATTGGTGGTACATCATTGTTACCATATCCAGTCACGCACAAAGTGGGAGTCACAAGTCATTTGCTTTGCACCTTACATACGTGTTGGTAGAATCTTTCTTTCTGCTCTTGTCATTCTCTACTTTAGCTGGTGACAGTCCCATCGTGACCCTGTGTGTATTTCCACCTTGCCCTAACCTGAGTCATTGTGACTGCATACCTCAGAGAATGCTGACCCCAGAACTGTCTTTGGCCACCTTGGTTCACAGAAAAACACTCCAGTCTAGACTTCCAGAACTTTTTGTCTGTACCCTAATTATGTGAGACCCCAATGGCCTTATGTTGCTTGGCTCTTACTGATATTTCTGGTTTCTTTCCTCTCTTTTAGAAAAGCCTTCTTCACATAGACGCTTGGGAAGTCTGTGTGTGCAGTTAGTGAACACACGTGTGGAGGTCTGGAACCTTGGTGCTTGGCTGTAATGTCACACCAATGGCTCAGTTCATTTTTTTTTCTGATAAAGGTAAACCATCAACCGAATTATCAAATAAACTATCAGCCATTACTACCATTTTGCTGGAACAGGGTCGTATAGGACAGAGGAGTAGCTTGAAAGCATAGGCATGCAACTGCAGGATGCAAATGTGGTCATAGATTGTCTGCGCTTTGAATCTCCTATGGCTCCCCCTTATTCCTCCCATGCTGAAGTTTTAACTCTCCATTACGATGTCTAGCCCCACAAAGAGTCCTGTGCACCTCTAACTTTCCTCTGCTACCCCACAGCCATCACAGGGTAAGCTATTCTCCTGTTAAAGGACTTCGGAGGCTTGAATTTTCTTTCCCTGGTGTCCTTTTAGTCTCTCACTAGGCCCTGACCCCGTCTTGGGCGTGTGTATATGACTCTGTCCCATCATTTGGGATCCTGTCCATTGCTGCACTGAGAGTGGCTTCTAGAAATCATTTAGAATGTCTTGTCTGTGGACTGGGTGTTTACTATGTCCAACACATTTATCACACCCGCTTTGCTGCTTTCTGAGGCTTTCTACTGTGGATCCACGAACAAGTGCATGGCTGCTTTGTTGCGACGTTGGGTACCAGTGACTTTCAGGTTGGGCTAACAGTGATTATGGAACACTTGGAAGTCAAGTCTGAGATTGAGATCAGGCATGCTTTTGGGTACTAGAGCATAGAATGCATTGATACCTATAGTAAAAAAACATCTTTTTCTAGGGGTTTGGGCAAATCCTCTTAAATGACTCGATTTCTATGCTTTTATTGAAATATATTCCTGCTACTGAAAACCTGTCAGAACAATTTCACATTTTAAAGTGCTGAAAGAATGTCCCTAGGTTGAAACTTCCTGTCGTTTGCTAGGAAGCCAACCTTTATTCCTGGATGTATTTTCCCCCAGCTGGCTTTTCTCTACCTGATAATAGAGGCTTATAATGGAAAAGCTGCAAGAACCTTCAGCTTCAATGTGGCAAACACCACTGTTACCGTACAGCCAGCAATAGGGACCTAAAGTCCTTAGAATGACTCTGGCAAGAGCTGGTACAGCAATTTTGATAAAGCAAGCCACCTTTCTCACTGAAGAGTTAAAAATGGATGATATAAAAGCCAGCTGCATTTATTCTTTCTTTCAAAGTGGCTCTAAACAGTCCTAATAATGTGTTTTCTGAGCTCTTAGTGACACCATAAAAGAGGGCTTCTTGTTGCTGAAACTCTTCACAAGAGCACCCTGGACAAGAATCTTGAAGAATATGCTTCAAAAGCACCTGCCAGCTAGTTATGTGCCAAATCTACTAATTAGTCACATTTTCTATGCTGCTGTCAGGTTAAGAAATGGGATGATGACTTTGGAGTGGATAGAATGGGTAATATACAAATATTTTGGGTGATACATAATCAGTTAATTGGTTTATTAAATTATAAAATCATTGTTTGCTCGAAAGAGCAATAAAACTAACTAAATGAAGAGTCACCCCTTTGAAGACTTCGTACATTAATTATGTACTTGCATCACCTGCGGCAGGCCTTGTTAGACAAAGGGCTTTTTATCTTTATATGCCATGGCTACAATGTATTGTGCCACAAATGATGGCACCGACTTTGTGTCTACATAATTACAGAAATCTTATCCCTTTTGTGTTTGCACATCATTTTCAGTTTTTTGGAATAGTTAAACTCCATTTCACTTTTTAATAACATTTTAGAAATCATTGTGGTTCAGGTAAACAGAATTTGATTGCTTTGATGGATTGAAAATGGTTAGCTCAGCCTGAGTTTATTTGATTTGTTTCTTCAGGGATTACAAAGAATAGGATTTTATCTCCAGACTGACAAAAGAGACAAACTCTGCATTTTTTTTGCCTATGCAGTCAGTGGCAGAGACCCTAAACCACACAGCCCCTCCATAGGGGAAATGTTTTAGGCTAGGGCTGGATTCTGAGTTTTCATTCCATCAGATGTGGGGTGAATAGGGGGGAAGAAGCTTCACTTCTATTTTTTTTTAAGTAAGCTAAGATTTAGGTTACTTCACAGGACTGAATAGGTAGAACCCAGGGAGGTAATTTTAAGAAACAATGCCAATCTTACTTAGCAATTACCGCTTTAGGGAAGGCTCCTCTGCTAATTGAATAGATTTTAAAAGGCAAATGAAGATTGCTTGATAGGGTTGTCTCAGAGGCATATCCTTGTGAGTTTCCTGGAAGCTTACTCCAAGACCCAGGAAGATTGCAGGTGTTTCTGACACAGCAGTTTCTTGTTCTTGCAAACACAATAGATTAGCATCATGCCAGGAAGAAGCCAGGGACAGGTGGCTGTGTAGTGCAGAGAAGGGCTCTGACATAAGGCTTATGGCAGCAGCCCTTGCTTAGTACTGCCCTGTTTTGGGGGGAAGGATGGAGCCCCTTAGTTCTTTGCTCTTCAAGAAAACATGTTTCAATTTGGACTGTTTTGAGTTGTTGAGTCATTGAACCCTATACCGATAGCATTGTGAGCTTGTAACAAGAGGTTTGGAAGAAAAGCATCAGGGATTCATTTGTCTTTTCTCTCTCCATCATTTCTCTCTACATTTGTGTCGTCTATCAACTACGTATCTATGTATCTATCTATCTATCTATCTATCTATCTATCTATCTATCTATCTATCTATGTATCATCTATCTACTATGTATGTATGTATGTATCTATCTATCTATCATCTATCTATCTATCTATCTATCTATCTATCTATCTATCTATCTATCTATTATATATCCTTAGTCTGCAGATGCAGACAACATATACTATGCACACATATTCTATATACATCTATCATCTGTATCTATCTGTCTGTCTATTATCTATCTATCTATCTATCTATCTTTCTATCAATTCATCATCAACCTAATTATTTGAGTCAGGTTTTCTCTATGTCGCTCAGGTTGACCTTGTTGTACTGGGTTCAAATCATTCTCTAGTTTTTAGAATCTGGTACCACACACGTATGCCCCAGCATGCTTTGCCTAAAAATAGGGATCCAGAAAAAAAAACCCTGGAGTTGTATGACCTTGACCCCACTTTGAACTTCACTTCTTTCAGTTTTCTGTTTGGGTCCCTAGAAGGGTTTAGCTGGTTCATATAATTCCTGCATGGTGTAGGACGGATGTGCTCTGTGTGATTGCTGATGCTGCTAAGTATCTATTGAGGGTGTGGTGATTGTCCTGGGATACCTACTTTCTGGTCAAAAAAATCTGTATATAGATGGTGGACAAAGACTGAAAACATTCTGGCACCTTTTGTCCTAAGGTCTTTAATGAGGGATGGTATTCTAATACAACCCTATAGGGTTACAAGATCCTGTCTTACATCATGATGAATCCCTTTGATTG
Source organism: Uromys caudimaculatus (assembly GCA_028551405.1). Lineage (NCBI taxonomy): Eukaryota > Metazoa > Chordata > Mammalia > Rodentia > Muridae > Uromys > Uromys caudimaculatus. The sequence goes on from CM052703.1 coordinate 755,927, forward strand.
TGACTGAAACAGACCAATTTCATAGATTCCATGCTAGAAAAAAAATCACAAGTGTTCAGCAAATAACCACACACAAATAACAACCAGGTCAAATCTCATTACAGGAAACCCTCTTATAAAGAGTAAAAAAACCAACAACCCCAAATGTTCCTAATGGCACCAAAATATTTCCCCATATTCTTTTTTTCTGGTTAATTGATTTAAAAAGAAACTGATGCAATAAAAATAATAGTCTGGGCAACCCTTTGAAATCTTATCCAATGACATTTGGTTTTGATATAAACCTAATACTGGAGTCATGCAGAGTAAATTCATAATCAGAGAAGGAGATGTCAATCACAGAAGACTAGGTTAAGAGGTGATTTTGTTTTGTTTTAATTTATATTTTTTGTGTGTAGTATGCATGTGTACACGCTTGTCTGTGTGTGCACATGTATGTATGGGTGAGCATGCAGGTGCGAGTATGTGATGAGGTCAGAGGTTAACATCAAGAATCTAATTGGTTTCCTTCTTATGTCTTTGAAAGAAGTTCTCTCACTGAAGCTGGAGCTCATTGGCTGTCTGGCTGGCTGACTATCCCTATGGGTCATCCTTTGTCACTTTAGTCCTAGTGTCATGGGGACTGCTACTATGCATGGCGTTTTATGTGTGCGCTAGGAATCTGGACTTAGATACTTAGGTTCCTGCAGTGGCATGTAACTTGCTGGGCTGTCTCTCAGCCCCTTGTTTTTTATTTGTATATAAGGAGGAATTTAAGGTTTAGAAAACTGTGCATAAAGAAAGAGTAATAAAAAACAGATAGAAGAGGCTGGATAAGTGACTCATCTGTTAAGAGAATTTGCTCTTCCTCCAGAGGAACAGAGTGTGGTTCTCAGTACCATACCAGCAGCTCACAACTCTCTGTAACTCTGCATCCAGGGGATCCAAAGCCCTCTTCTAGCCTCCATTGGCATTAACTTATACATGTGCAAACATACACGCACATACATACACATAAACTTAAAAAAATATAAATTTAAAAGATATCTATCTATCCTATATCTATCTATCTATTTATCCTATTTATCTATCTATATCTATCTGCCTGTCTTTCTTTCTATCTATCTATCTACCTATCTATCTATCTATCTATCTATCTATCTATCTATCTATCTATTTTTCATCTATCTATCTATCCTATTTATCTATCTCTATCTGCCTGTCTTTCTATCTATCACCTATCTAATCTTTGAAACAGAGTCTTGCTATACAACCCTGGCTGTCCTGAAACTTTCTATTTAGACCAGACTGGCTTTGAACTCATAGAGATCTGTCTGCCTCTACCTGACCCTTCATTTTCCCCCTCTCCGTCAGTGCTGGGATGAAAGGTGTGTGCCACCATGTCTAACAACAAAATAGAATAAATATTTAAAAACTAAGTGCAGACAGCAATCTGATGGGAAAAGAGAAAAGCTGGCAGAGAGGTTAAAGGCTCCCAGAACAGTGCTGGTTCTTATTTCTTACCTGAGAAATAAGAATAATATTTGAGGAAGAGCAAGCAGTCCCCACTACAGCAAAGATTTGCTTAAATACTCAGGAAATGGACTCACATACATACTTAGTTTTTCACTCCTCTGCAACTCCCAGCAGGCCACAGTTCCCCTGAATCTCCTTGCTAAGATGATCTTCAGCACTGCTTGCAAGGAGTTGAGATATCGGTACACCATGCCCAGGTTTTTATGCACTGACCCTCCAATGTACTTGCTCTCTGGGTGTTCCTATGTAGCTGATGGTCTTTCTTGGCTCACTGCCCCACCACCGAAAGCACTGCCTCTTCTAACCCCTTTCTCCATTGGTGTTTATAGGAAGATCAAGAAACAGCACTCAAGGTGCAGGTAGGACACTTTTAGGGGATGGGACAGTGAGGGGTTGGGACAGAGGTGGGATTTGGTTATTGGGTAGAGAGGGATGGACCACATTTAGGGACAGTGGGAGTGACAGCAGCTCTTGCCAGTGTCTAGAGGATGATCAGTTGACTTGGAATGTACAACTCTGGGTTGTAGGGAATAGAGCTGTTATCTTGGTTAAAAGTCAAGAACAAGTCTATTGATAATTACCAGAGATGGGTCAGGGACCCAGGAAGCTTTGCAAGGTCAAGGTCAGCAAGGGTCTATGCTGAGATGACAGGTGATGGACATGAATACAGGCTACCAAGACCCTTATCTAGGAAAGATATACTGCTCACATATGGGCAGTGTCATCAGCAGACCACCTCCAGCTGGTAGCTAGGATTGCCCCTTTCTCCTGGGAAACCTGCAGTCAGTGTTTGAGGTAGGAGGATAGGGTCCAGCCTCTGCTTCATGTGGGCCAACTCTAAAAGGCAATGTCCATTCCAGGGGTCAGAAATGTCTGATTTCTCCCTCTGATCAAGCTTAGTTATTGTTTCCTTTTGCAGATGCTGAACCCTAATGAACATGGTGCAGCCTAAAATTGAGCACAGCATATGTTTCCAGAAAACACACTGTATGCCCTTAGAAAAAGGACTCTGGACATGATGCTCAGGGCAGAGTAAGAAAGATATAGAAAACAGGGACTCTTTGGGGCAGTAACAGATTTATGAAATATGCTGGGTAGCTGGACAGGTGGAATTTTGTGCAATCAGGTCAGGGAAAGGTGGAGGTAACCATAGAGGGGTGGTCACTCCTTGCCCTTCAAGTCAGGTCCTAGTTCCCAAGAGGTGTGCAAGAACATGGTAGACTGAGCCACCTCTCCAGCTCATAGGCATGTTTCACTATTCAGTGTTCCTGTGTGTTAACCCTCCAGTTAGTAATTAGGTTCTTCATACAAGTTCATGGGAGTGGTGCCCCCTGTAAGACGATTAGGAAGGAACTGGAAACTCAGGATCTACTTTCAGCCCTTTGCTCATCTCTTTTCCTTGCCAGATGAGACTCTTCCAGTGCTCCCTTAGGCCAAGACCCTGAGATGACATCCTGCCTATCATGCATCATCTGAGTGTACTTCTCCTTTAACTCACATGTAAAATTCTTCTCTCCAATGTGATGCTATTTGGAGATGGAGTCTTTGAGAGACCATCAGGACTGAGCTCTTGTAAGTAGGATAAATGTCCTTATACACAACATTTGCAGCTGAAATCAGGGAGTTGCTGGAGTCACTAGGAGCCTCTTCCCCATGTATTCCCTGTAATTCAGAAACAAAATACCACATAATCCATATAGCTCATGAGCAAGTCATTTATTTCTCACAGATCTGAGGCTACAAAGTCCAAGATTGGGATAGTGGGGGGCTGTGGAGACTTTCTGCTCCCTGATTTCTGCTGCCTTACATAAAAACAACTGGCCATGGTAGTTTCAATCTCAAGGCTGAAGAGGCAGAGAAAGGAGCCTCCTTGTGGCTCTCTAGTCAACCAACCTAACTGGCCAATGGGAAATCTTGTCTCAAAAACCAAGGTGGTTGACACTTTAGAAATGATACCTGACATTGTACCAGAACGCATATATACTTGCTACATACATGTTACCCCTCCCCACATTCTTGTACATGTACACACACACACACACACACACACACATACACAACCCCCACCACTACCACACAAGTGTCTATGACCTCACCCAGGGAGCCATGGAGCTTAGGGGTACAGGCTGCTACTGGGAAGAGCTGCCTAGGGCCTGGAGAGGATAAGTTTTGTTTGATATCTTCAGTCTTATCTATGCCTCTGAATACTTTACAGCATTTAGGACTCTGTTATATGAAGTGATGGCTGACAGGCACAATTCCAACCCATTAACACATATGTAAAGTTATTTGACTTGGTATGATTCTTTGCTTGTCAAACATTTTCCTTTTCCAGTTGGCATGCAATGTAAAATCTTACATTAACTTTGTCAGTCTGTTCTTACAGTCTACCCCATCAACTACCTTGCAAATGAAAACCAGAAACAATGATCAGCAGAACTCCAGAGCGCCTTTGTGTAGTGATTTGAACAGGAATGACTCCCAGAAGCTCATGTTTTTTAATGTTTGTTTGGTCATTAGGGAGTGGCACTACTTGACAGGGATTAGGAGGCGTGGCCTTGCTAGAGTAGACATGGCATTTTTTGGAGGAAATGTGTCACTGGAAGTTTTTCACTGGGGTTTCAAATGCTGAGTGAGGCTGTCTCTCTTCCTGCTGCTTACAGATCTGGATATAGAACTCTCAACTCCTTCTTCAGTGCCATGTCTGCTTGCATGCTGTCATGCTTCCCGTCATGCTAATTTGGATTAAATCTCATTGCTTCTTGGCATTTTGGCTAAGGTCAAGTGTGGATTAAATCTCTGAAACAATAATCCAGCCCCAGTTAAATGCTTCCCTTTAGAAGGGTTGCCTTGGTCACAGTGTCTCTTCATAGTAATAGAACATTGACTAAGACACTTGTCTGGAGATGGTAAAAAGTCCCAGAGTCTTTCTTCCACAAGGAGTACCCTAGCCTATCTCTTGGGAAAGGAAGATAATACATTTAAGCTTTGAGGAAAAAGAGTAACTTTGCTTCAAAGATGAAGTTCTAGAATCTTCAGATCTTAGGACCCAAGGAAATCACTGCAGATGATTAATTCCTAATGAGTCAAACTTAAAGCCATTTTACTGAAGCTTCCTTTTCTAATTCATGTTCACATGAAGTAGAAGGGAGATCCACCCAGAGAAATGATCTTTTATAAAACATCATGAGAAGCTGGCCATGTCAGAGAGGACAGGAACCTTTCCAGGGAAGACAGATGAGAAAGCCCTTTAAGTTGTATTCATTATGTAGATATCTGTGATTTCTAAGCAGAACATTCATTATATAGTATAAAGGATAGTTTGGGTTTTTAAAGAGTATCTGTCTATCTGTCTATCTACCTATCTATCTATCTATCTATCTATCTATCTATCTATCTATCTATCTATCTATCTATCTATCTATCTGAAACTTGCTATGTAGACCAGTCTGGCCTCAAACGCAAACTCCCTTCCAAGTGCTGGGAATAAAAGTGTGTGCTACCATGCCCAGTTAATTTTATTTTTACTTACATGTCTATGTGAGTGTCTGTATGGGGATGCATGTGAGTGCAGTGCCCTGGAAGACCAGAAGAGGGAGCTGGATCTCCTGGAGCTGGAGTTACTGGCAACTGTGAGCCATCTGATGTGGGTCCCAGGAACCATATCTGGGTTCTTTGTAAGAGGACACTGTGTTTTTAACTACTACGTTTTCCATTTAAGACTAGCTTTTGTGTTGACTATCACAGCTATAGACAGGCAAAAGTAAAAAAGCAAAGGTGGCTTAAGGATGCTTTTTTAAAGGGTAAGTTGATTTTATAAGAGCCTTGGTTCACAGGAAGCACTGAGGGCTGAAAGGATTTTTAGCTCATGTCTCTCCACAGTAGCCCATCTTATGCTGTAGTTGTCAGATGGTGGGGAACCCTCGCTCTCCACCTTAAACAGAGTCCCTTTCTGGCTAAGATGTCCCAGTCTTATCTCTTTTAGTCCGGCACAATGTCCTTCTCTTCCCAATCGTATGGGCTTGTGGTACACCAGTTTTCTGAGGAGTCCTTGGATTCTCCTCCTCCTCCTCCTCCTCCTCCTCCTCCTCCTCCTCCTCCTCCTCCTCCTCCTCCTCCTCTTCTCTCTCTCTCTCTCTCTCTCTCTCTCTCTCTCTCTCTCTCTCTCTCTCTCTCTCTCTCTCTCTCTCTCATTATTGTGCGCACTTGCATTCTGCTCTGTGAATGTCGATCACACGTGCGCGCACATCTCGTAGAAGTCAGACGACAACCTCAGGTACTATTCCTTGTGTCCCATCTTGTTTGAGACAGTTTCTTGTGGTTCCCCGACACTTTGAGGAATCCTCCTGTCTCTGACCCCCATCTCACAGCTAGGATTACAGATGTGTACAAACACATCTGGTTTCTTTGTTGGCCAGATTAATTCTGGGGATTTTTCTTTTCCTCCTGAGCTATCTCCCTAGTGTGAGACTCCAGTTTTGAACTGACAGATGGTAGAGCTGTCCATACCTCTGCAGTTGTTTCCAAACTGGAATCCTTGCCTACCGTTCTTACCGTTCTTAGAATATATCATGGAACATTCTTTCTATAGTCTGTGCTCCAGGCAGAAAACAAAATTCTCTTGAGTGACAAATTCTCATTAATCTCTGGAACAGACAGAATGGTGATAATGAAAACAGTAGGACCACTTATTGCCCACCTACTAAGTGCCAGGCTTTGTGAGAAATACCTTATCTATCTGTCATTTATTTTCCTCAATACTCTTAGGACAAAAATATTCATATCTCCACTGACAAAGGAGCAGACCGGCTCCAGAGAAATTATAGCTTCTGGAGATCTCCACAGATGTACACAGAAGTGCGTGCAGGTGCTGTAACCCCCAAAGCCATGCTACCTTCAACCACCAGGCTGAGCCATCAACTATGGACCATGCAGAGGTTGCTAGTTCAGTAATAGCCCACCTATCTCATTACTGTCAACATGCTCCCAAGTGTAGAGGAGCAGAAAATTCTCTAGACTCAGGAGAGCTGTACTGGAAAGAATGTGTGTCATTAACTTTACAGATATTACTTATCTGTTTATTCTATGATGCCAATTAGATATAGCAATTAGATATTTATTGGCTATTTATTATTAATTAGTTATTCATTAAATATTCATTGTGACTGTGTCAATTTAAACTTTCACCAGTGAGGTGGGCCTGGCCGTGTAAATCTGTCAACCCAGCTACAAAGGAGGCTAAGGCAGGAACATCCTAAGTTAAGGCCTGCCTGAGCTACCAGATGAGTTCAGGGTCATCCTGGACAAATTAATCAGACCATCTCAAAATAAAAAATTAGAAGAGGGTTTGGAATGTATCCCAGTGATAGGGGAGATTCTAGGTGCCATTTCCAGCACACTGCAATCAAACAACTATAGTGATCCCTTTCACTAGCCAGGTAGGGGATCTTTATTTTCTTCACACCCTTGTCTTCATCTGGATCAGGTATCACTATTTTTAAAAGTAACAATATGATGGAAATTGATTGTTATCTCATTGACACTTTGATCTGCATTTTGTTTATTAATAGATTGTACAATATATTGGCCAGTTGACTTTCCTTTTCTGGTAATGGTATTTTCCTGTTTTTTTTTTTTTTTCTTATTTGTTATCTCTCTCTCTCTCTTTAAACAAGCTTTATTTTATTTTTATTATGTGCATGTGTGTGTTTCTGTGTGTATTTTCATGTGCACGTACCTGCAGAGGCTAGAAAGGCTGTCAGATCTCCTGGAGCTGGAGTTACAGTCACTACAACCTGATCTAGGTCCTGAGAACAGAACTCAGACCTGAGAGAGCAGCAGCAAGTGCTGTTCGCTGCTGGGCCTTCCCACTCGCCTCTGTTTGCTTGGGTTTCATTGTTTGGTTGGCTTTGTTGAGGAGGGATAGAATGCTACTCTATTGTTTAAACTGGCCTCAAATTCATGGGCTGAAGCAATCCCCCTGCCCCAGCTTCTGAGACTACAGCCATTGCGCGTAACATTTTCCTTTGTGGTATCGCCTTTTCTTTCTTTTTCCCTTCCCTTTCCTTTCCATTTTTTCCTTGATGCTGATATTTGAACCCAGGGTCCTGTGCTAGGTTTCATCCCCAGCATACTGCAATCAAACATTAGCCCAGTGCTCTAACACTGACTCCATTCCATAAGAATCCTCAGACTGACCATGGAGGTTCCATCAGCTGTGTGTACTACAATGCTTTCTGCTAGTGTCTTCTGATTTTGTTTAAGGCAACTTTTACAATCATAATTACGTACATAATCCCTTGTTCTTTCCCCTGGCCAGTATTCCAGCGTCTCATTTACAGAGTTATTCATATTGTCTTCTAATTTTTTAAATTTTAGCTTCTCATTGAGGCCTATAGTATATCTAAAGAACTGCAGGAATGACTGGGGTTTCTTTTTGCACAGAAGAACAACAGATCCTTGCACTCCTGCATGGTATACCTGCATCCTTCCACACAGATCTGTAATGTTCCTCTCTGCTGTCCAGTTATCATGTTTAAACATGGTTGTTTCTGATGTTCTCTCTTTCTGTATTACTAATTTAGCTAATGTGTCTTATAAAATTGAGCCATGTGTTTAAAATCAAAAGGCTTTTATTAGTCTAGATCATATAGATCCTAGCCATGGTCTGTCAATAAACTACTTAGCAATGAACTTGTTGCCTGGTGAATTAAATTTGCTGACCTTCCTGTGTTCAAGGTTTAAAACTGAAAAGTTCCTTATTCAGTGTGATTCATTGGCAGTCACTAGAGCCAGACAGTAAAGTTAAACATAATTTAACTGTTTTATGGCTATTTAAATAAAGGTCAGAATTTCAGGTAATTGGCTAGTAAACAGAACATCTGTTCTATTGTTTAAAATTGAGTGGTTTAGAGCCCTGAATTACATAAGAGTCAGCCATTTCTGCTTAGAATATGCCTTCTAGGTGCATTTTACAAAATCAGCCACCAGAGGGCAGAATGAGCATGAGCATCCAGGGTGAAGGAAGAAACAGGAGTCCATGTTGCTTGTAAGCTTTTCTGATGAGCTAGCAGCAACTTTTTTTTTTGGACAGGTTTTTCAGCCATAAAGGATGGTGGTTGTTGCTGGTTATCCCAGTTGAAGTCACCTCATATCCTGACAGAGAAGCTGGCTTTGTAATTGTGATCAAACTTTTGACTTTTGTTACAAGAAAATGCTGTTTAGTGAGGGGGAGGAAGGGAGAGAGGCTGGGGGGGAGAGGAGAGAGGGAGGGGGCAGATGGAGAGGGAGGAAGGGAGAGAGAGAGGGAGGGGAAAGAGGGGGGCTGAAATTCAAACCATGGAAGCCAAGTGACTTGCCAGTGGGTGAGTTAATGTTATTGTTCTTTCAGGGGAAGTGAATGGTGGATGGTGTAACTGTTGAGGCATGGGAAACTGGCCCACCATCCCTTGCAACATATTGTTTTCCAGTACTGTCCCCCTTTTCCCCCTACAAGTAAAAAAAAAAAAAATCACATCTTAGGAAATGAGTTACGGTATAAATTTTCTCTTGGGACTTCTGTAGAGGAATCTGAACTAGGCCTACACACAATGAGCATGCTCTGCCAAGGGACTCTTTAAAGCTCTTCATTGTTTGAGCTTCCATAGGCACCACTGTCCTGCTTTTAATTAATTGAAATTCATTTGAAAGAGGTGCCTTTATATTGGAGAAGTCAGTCAGATTAGGCTTAAAAAGAAAAATCTTTATGGTTTAAAAATGTTAAGAAAGATTTTTTATTTTTAGTTTGAACCTATAGTAGCTGTGATTAATAAAGTTATTGGACTTTGTTCATAACATCTTTTTAGAGGTCTTCCTTGTTTCCCTTGGAAATCCCCTGTAGTTGTCTTGTGGCAAGGTTACCATCTCCTTTGGAGGACATAACCAAGTAGCATCAGCTGCACCCATCCCACAGTTGCACCAACCTTGTGCTAGCTTAAATAGTTTGTATCCCTGCTGAGCCGCAAGGCCACTGAGAACAAGAACCTTCTACTTCTCTGTGCTGAGAACCAGCTCTGAACTCAGCCAACATCCAATCTAGTTCAGGGCTATCTTTTTCAGGTTTGCCACGTCACCTCTGGGGGGCGCAACTGAGCTTTCATGTCACAGTCTTGTTTGAGCCGTCCGCTCCCTTGATGGAAGGCTCTCCAGCCACATGGCGCCCCTACATGCCAAGACTCCGGTGTGCGTGTTCTTCAGAGCCCTGTGGTATCAAAAAACTGATTTACACGAGCTTAAATCCAAGCCTTCTGACACTTCAAAAGTTGAATTTTTCTTATCCAATATGATAAATGGCTTTCGTGTGCCTAGGCCTTTAAGGTTTATGTCCTGGGAGGGCAAGAAAGGGTAATGAAAAGAACATGGCCTCTTGGGTCAGTGAGTAGATGTTTACATATTGGCTGCATGCATGCATGAATGGTTCATGGGGTAAAGTATGAGACACACTGCAAATAACACACGTGTTGAGTGCTTCGCCCAGAGCTTGCTTTAAAGTTTCGTCATGTTTACTCTTAAGAACTCTTGAGGTAGATAACCTTGTTAGCCCCATTTTACAGCCAAGAAACTTAGAGGGACTAGTAAACCTCCGAAGCTACAGAATTGGTAAATTTCTAATTCTTGATTGTAACCTGGAATTTGGACTCCAAAGCCCATAGCTTTTACCTGCTATACTGCGTTGTGAGTGTATAAATTTTAAGGTAAAAAACAGGTGGTAATGCCAGAGGGTCTTGGAAAATCTTTTCTTAAAAATATACACAACATGTATGTGTCTGAGTTTGTGTGTGTTTGTGTGTGCGAGTACACACGTGTGTGCTACCATATCCCACCACCGACTACCATATCTGCATGTTTTTTTCCATTGAGTTCAGGGAACTGAACTCAGTTCCTCATGCTTGCAAGATGAGCACTATACTGACTGAACCACCACCACCACCACCACCCAGCCTTAAAATTACACTTTGATGAAATAATGTAGAACTAAAAAGGATTGACAAACATCTGTTCAAATTCCCAAATTTTCTGATCTTTCTCTAGTAAAAAGAAGTCAGCATTGAATGAAGACAGAACTCCAAGCTTCTAAGATCTTGGGCTTCTTGCAGTGGCAGGAGAATTTCAAGGCAAACTTGGCTTTCAAGGGGAGACTGTTCTGTCACCACAAGGACGGTCCTCTCATCTTCTCCCAGTGGCATTAGGCTTGCCTAGAAGATCCCTTGTTGGGAACAGCTTCAAGCGGAGGAGGCAACTCTGGGGGATGGGTTCGTAGCCAGAATTTGCCCGTCCTAAATCTGGTCCAAGCGATAGAAGGCATCTTTGGCCTGGAGAAGTGTAATACAAAGAAAATCCTAATTGCTACAGCTAAGTAATTAGAAGATCCAACCTATAAATCAGAGTGCAGCAACCCCTTTAATTATGTGGACAATTAAGTTGGTGAGTAACGCAGTCTCTCCCCCGGCTGAGCATACTTAACAGCCGGGAATGGCAACAAGTTTCAAGCTGATTTATCATGATTTTGTTTGGTCAGATGATTTTTCTGCATTTTAATGTGTTTTGTGGTTACATATTTGCTGTGAACAAACAATGCTTTTCCCAGGTAGTTTAGCACGAGGAGGGCTGGCTGCATGACTTGTTTACTATTCCTCCAGGCCTCTCCAAAATCAAACAACATTATGTACTTATTTTTAAGTAGCTGCACTAAAATCTTAAACAGTCTCCTTAGAGTCCTTCCTTTTTTCCTCCCTCTGCCAGTGTGTACACACACAACAAAATATTTGAAAAAAAAAAAAACTGTCTATTTTCTTGAGTCTCATTTGAGACTAGGATGTAAAGTTTTGATATGGAACTTAAACAATGGCACAATCGAAAACACATACTAATTAATTCCTAGGTAGAGGTGAAACTCCCAGGGGCTGAGGGTCACACATAGGTAAATGTTAAAATGCTGTGTGTATACGGTCTTATGTTAGACGCACCACTGATGTTTAAAACTGAATTCACAGGGGCTGGGGAGATGGCTCAGTGGGTAAGTCGGCTTGCGGCCCAAGCATGAGGATCTGAGTTCAAATCCAGAGGACCCATGCAGAAAGCTGATTGTGACCATGCTCACACCTGTGATCCCAGTGAAAGGAGCTGAGACAAGAGAATAGATGGGAATTATTGGCTGCCAACCTACCTCAGGCTCCATGAGAGACACTGTCTCAAAAGGATAAGGTAGAGAATGATAGAACTAGACCACAAACATTTTTCTCTGTTTTCTATGTACATGCACATACATGTATAATAAATTATGTTTGTTTATAATAATATAACAAAAGTGTTAGTTATGCTCTCTAAAAGTTTGTTAGGGCTCATGGGGCTGTAGAAAGACACCAGACTATTTTGTATACTATAGGTAAGGATTACAGATACTGCATAAGAGGCTAATAGCCTAGGATCTGAGATATAGGCCACACTACATGCTATTTTAATTATAACCAGAATCAGCTCTGGTTTTCCTTCTAGCAGGATCCAAAAGAAGCACAAATCGGATTGCAGAACCCTGGGCTCATCTGTGCAGCTCCACAGAGACCTTTCTCACAAGGTCAGCAGAAGGAATGCGTCATTGGTCGACTTATTTCTTTTATAAAAAGATTTATTTTATTTTTAATTATGTGTTTGAGTAAGTATGTACATGTGAGTGCAGGTACCAGTGGAGACCAGAGGTGTCAGATTCCCTGGGGGCTGGGGAGATGAGTTAGTGGTTAGGAGCACTTGCTGCTCGCTCAGAGGAACAGTTTGGGTCCTAGCACCCATGTCAGGCAGTTCACATCTGCCTGTATCTTTTTTCAATGCCTTCTTTGTTTATCATTTCCTCTAGCATGTCCTGTGTCCCTTTTTTCCCCAAACCCCAGTTCCTTGCTGACTCTGCTCTTCGAATCTGCCCTGCATCCCCTCAACCAGCTTCGTGGGGAAGCTTTGCTTTCTTTGCCTCAGAATGGTCTAATGTCTTACCTTCTTGATTGGCATCATCCCCGCCTTATGGAGCAAAAGTAAGACTAGCAGCCAAGGGCCAGGGAATTTTCCCCTTTAGGAAGAGAAGGGGAAGGTTGCATATCTTCTGCTTTAGGTTAATTGTCTGAGCGGCACTACCCTGTTATACATTTGATGGTTACAGTTTGTTTTTTGTTTGTTTGTTTTTAATCATCTTAGGGTATTGGAGTGTGGGCTGTGTAGAAGAAAAGAGTGGGCCATTATGAGAACAGACAAGGCTGTGGGAGAAGGGGAGAGAGGCCAGCCAGGAGGATCATGGGAGATCCCAACGTAGTTCTGAGGAGAGGGGAGAGTATGGAGTCTCAAGGGAGACCTGGATCTCATAGCAGTGCGAACGATGTTAATAGTGAACAGTAGGTACACGCTGGACCGCTGCTCACTGTTCCTCACTGTCCTGAGCACGTTTACAATTTCCTATTTATTCTCAAAGCTGTCACAGGAGGTAGCACTTCATTATCTCCATATCGAAGATGAATCAACTGAGGTCTAAGGGACTTAGTCAAAGTCTGCATAGGGACAGGCTGACTGTAGGGAATTGGAGGGTGCGCTCGCCTAGGGCTCCAAGGAGCTTTGCCATATCTGGCTTCATCTTCTAGGAGACAGGTCTTTCAGAAGTAAATCAAGGGGGCTCTTGGCTGCATAGCTGTCCCCAGAGCTGAGGCCTGGGTATAGTATGGTTTGTGCTAAACAAAGGTCTGGAGATAGACAGGAAAGGGTGCCTAATGGCATGAAGGATGTTACGATACTGGAAGAGAAAGCAGGAACCTTCTGCAGCCATCTGGGAAATGCAGAATTCCCCACAACAGACGCGGTGCCAGTTGGGCTCATACTAGATATCTGTCTAAGTGGAAGAACCATCCATATTGAAAGACACAAACAAAGAGAGATCAATGATCTATGGGGTGAATAGAGATTCTTTTCATTCCCTTAAAAATGCACTGTTTAGGAACACACAATATGTATATTTAGAATAAACCTTCAAATGGTTATAGCAATATCCAGGGCTTGGGGGAAAAGTTTAGTTGTTAAAGTGCTTGTGACATAAGTGTGAGGGACTGGGTTGGATGATACCCATGTCAAAAACTGGGTGTGGTGGTAAGTGCTTGTAATCCCAGAGCTGGAGAGCTGGAGACAGGAGGATCCCTGGAACCCTTTCCTGAGCCAGCCCAGCTAAATTGGTGAGAGACCCCCATCTCAAAAACAAAGATGGGTGATTCCTGGGAGTAACACAAATGTTTACCTCTAGTCCCCCTTTTCATGTCCACCCCCAAGAAGAATTATACCAATATTACAAAATCAAAGGATTCGAGGTAGAAACACCAGGAACATTGTGTCATAGGAGCAAGACATCACAGCAGGACTGCAAGGGAAAGAGCAGTAATGTCTAGCTACGTTCATTTTGTTGTTACCTGATGGCAGTGTGTACAGGATTTGAAGACTTGACTGAAGTTCTTACAGCCTGTTCTTTAAAAATGCTTCTGAAACTCAGAATCACTAACCCTAAGCCAGTGGCAGCCTCAGGGGATCTTGCCACCACTGTGGACATCAGAACCACCCCTGTGTTTCTTGGTGGTACTTGAAAATGCAGAGGAACCAGTGCAGAAGATTCATTTGGGAAATTTTCTACGGCCTCTTTTCATATCCAGTGCTGGCTTTGGATTAGCATCTAAAATGCAGGTTGCTTCTTTCTGCCTGGCTCTGACTGGGAATCCGTTGAGGGCTGTCTGTCCTGTTTAATGCTGGGAATTTCACAGGCGGTAAGCAGCATCTGGGCATCGCTACCTCCTTTGATGTTTAGCACAATTTACAACGAAAGCTTTGGGAGACATTTAAAACCGTGCAAGGTCCTAAATCATTAAAGGAATGCGGTGCTAGACTTAAAAAATGATAATTGAATGCATTCAACAATAAAGCTGCCAAATTTTAGTAGCCAAAGAGCTAGAGGCTCTTTGGAAGAAACTGGGCTAAACTGGAGAAATGAAGAAGGAAAACAATTGAAGAAAAGAAAGAAACCATTACAAAAAATAAAATGACCAATCTTTTCAAATAAGAACTTGTTCTATAAACCAAAACACTTGAATGGGGAGAAAATGAAAATGGATTAACTGATAGCCTTAGACATACTAAGTGACCAGAATGTCGTCATCCTGGGCACTACTGGTGTTTGACCACCTGGGCTTCCTTCTCTGCCCCTTTAACAATGTTGGGACCACACCGCTAATAGCCCCATCTTCATAAGATTAATACCCTAATGTAAGAGTTCTAAAATTTATTTTTATTTTTAAAATTACGTGCATGGGGCTGGATAGATGGCTCAATAGTTGAGTAGTAGTTGTTCTTCCAAGAAGATCTGATGCCCTCTGTTAGCCTCCATAGGCACCATGGTGGTTCATGGAGCACAGACATACATGCAGGCAAAACATGCATGCACATAAAACAACAACAACAACACTAACAACAACAGCAACAATAATAATAATAAATTCTCTGTGTGTGTGTGTCTACATGAGGGTTATGTGCATGTGAATACAAGTACTTGTAGAGTCCAGAAGAGGTCCTGGGATCCCCTGGAGCGAGAGTCACAAGTTGTTACAAGCTGCCTGATATGAGAACCAGGAACCAAACTTGGGTTCTGTGCAACAGCAACACATGCCCTTAACCACTGAGCCCTGCAAAAAAAAATATTTTTAAGGTACTTTGGGAAATTTTCCAAAATATCAAACAACAAACAAGAGGGGGAAATGGAGAACCACTTATTTTTCTTTCTTCTTTTACGGCATATTCGAACAAATCCCAGACTTAATAATGATAAAAACCAGAACATTTTGTTTTCTTACATTGGTGAGGAATACAAACATTTTAAAAGCAGCTACTCCTCAATAGCATACCATACCCAAATCAATGCACTCTGATTCCTTAATATCAAGTATCAAGGGACTGTTAGCATTTCTACTTTTCTGTGTTGGATTTATTTTTTTTAAAGCTTTTTCTTTCGTTTATTTGGGTTTAGTTTTGGTCTGAACTGTTATTTTCCAGTAAAAGCACACACTGTTAAATCTTCCTTTAGTTTAGATTCCCATTCTCTCTCTCTCTCTCTCTCTCTTTCTTTCTTTCTTTCTTTCTTTCTTTCTTTCTTTCTTTCTTTCTTTCTTTCTTTTTTTTTTGAGACAGGGTTCCTCTGTGTAGCCCTGGCTGTCCTGGAACTCACTCTGTAGACCAGGCTGACCTCGAACTCAGAAATCCACTTGCCTCTGCCTCCCAAGTGCTGGGGTTAAAGGCATGTGCCACCACTGCCCGGCTCCATTCTCTTTCTTTTAAAATTTCTTTTCCGTGTGTGTGTGTGTGTGTGTGTGTGTGTGTGTGTGTGTGTGTGTGTGTGTATGGTTGTGTGCTTGTGTGTTTGCATTCATGCATGTGTGTGTGTCTGTGTGTCTCTGTGTGTGAGCTGTCTTCTTCGATTGTTCTTGATACATACAATACTGAGGCATTATCTCTTACTTGACATGGAGCTTCCTGATCTGACTATTCTAGCTAGCCAGATTGCCCTAGGGATCTCCTGCCTCTCCCTCCTGAGCTCAGCAATCACAGGCAGCCCATCATGCCTGCCTGGCATTCCTATGGGTACTGAGGATCATGACTCTGGTTAGTTCAGGCAAGCACTTTACCTACTAAGCCATCTCTCCAACCCTCTTTCTTTTAACTTATCCTATTTTGCACTTTTAAAATATGTAGATTTAAATATACTTTATGTATTTCAACTCAACGAAGTTATTCTCCCGATGCTCAAATTATTGGAGGTTGGCCAGTGGAAGTTTTCACACTGAGTCTTAAATCCCTTGACAAGTCCCGACTATCTTTGCTTATGGCTTTGCTTCTGATGTCTAAGTTGATTCAGGCTCATTTTTCTGTATCCTGAAGTCTCCTGTTGCTCTGAGAGGCCCTGTTTTGGTGTTTGAAGACCATAGTCTTTTCAAGGTGCCCACGCTCACCAGTTGGTCATTAGTAACCTCCTGTAAAAGGGAAATTTTAAAGATAAAACATAATGAGTTTATATTAATCCTTCCAACACAAAATCAGGACGACAGGGCTTTACGTAAAGTTCTTGCCTTACATTCGTGTGTCTTTTCCCCTTGGCATGAATCCTGAATCATCTACTCTGTGCCGCATGAATCTTGTCACTGAGTGTATCCCTCAGGAAAAGCTCAGAGGAAAAATATTTTGAGTTCTTTTATCTTCATAATGACTCTGTGTATGTGATTTTAGCATAAATTTGTCTGGATATGAAACATAAAATCACATTATTCCTTTGATTATCTTGAAGGTATCATTTCATTTTATTTGGACATAAGGCACAACTATCCAACCATTTATTGATAATCTTACAGTTTTTCCGTGTGACTTTGTCTTCTTTATTTGGAACAGAGATTTTTTTTCTCTTAAAGTCCAGTAATTTTTTAAAAGGGGTTCTAAGGCTTAAACATGATTTTTTTAAAAAAAGATTTATTTATTTATTTATTTATTTATTTATTTATTTATTTAATGTATATGAGTACACTGTCACATTCTTCAGACACACCAGAAGAGGGCATCAGATTCCATTACAGGTGGTTGTGAGCCACCATGGGGTTGCTGAGAATAGAACTCAGGACCTCTGGAAGAGCAGTCAGTGCTCTTAACCACTGAGCCATCTCTCCAGCCCAAGTCCAGTCATTTTTAAAATTACATATCAGTATTGTTTTCTGTTCCCTGTACTCTCTTACCCTTCTCCTTGCTCTCTCTTTCCCCACTCCTCCCTCCCTCATTGTCTTCCCCCTCCAGGGCAAGGCTATGTCTTTCAGTATGTAGTTCTAGAGTAGTGGTTCTTAACTCTCCTAATGCTGTGACCTTCATTTTAACATTTTGCCCTTTTGCCTCTATCTTGGAAGAGAGTAAATATAGTTGTGCACTATGCACTCTGCTCCACAAACTACGCACAATTTACAATGCACTGTGCACTCTCTTATGCACCCTTTCCAGCTTGGTCTTCATTTATAAAGTGGTTAATTATTTTACTTCTAATTTTCCTTGACTTCTATAACTTCACTTCTGAATCTGATATTTTCATAATTTTCTGTCACTTTCTACATTTCCTCTAGTTCACTGTGAAATGTTAACTAAATTTCTCACCAGATTTTGTGGGTACATTTTACCTGTGACCTGCTTCTACTTCTTTTAGAGGTGCACATTGTGCGGGACCTCCACTGTAAGCCTCTTTTCTTGGTCATTATTGTGTCTTGTTAGTTTTCTTTCACTGGCTAGTGGGGTAGGGGCAGCCAAATGGTCCTAGCCTTGTTTCTTGGCTCTAGAGTTTCCTCTTCTTCCTATTCTCTTCCTCCTTCCCTCTTTTGACTCTTCATTCTCTTTCTCATCTCTTTTCTCCATCTACTTTCCCCCTCCATTTAGGAACACAGCTTCATGCCACACAGTGGCTTCCTGAGGCTTAATGATACACAGCTGCCTAGCCACTTCACGCTGCACAGCTGCCTAGCCACTTCACACTGCACAGCTGCCTAGCTACGTCACGCTGCAAGCTGCCTAGCCACTTCACGCCGCACAGCTGCCTAGCCACTTCACACTGCACAGTTGCCTAGCCACTTCACGCCGCACAGCTGTCTAGCCACTTCACGCCGCATAGCTGTCTAGCCACTTCACACTGCACAGCTGCCTAGCCACTTCACGCTGCACAGCTGTCTAGCCACTTCACGCCGCACAGCTGCCTAGCCACTTCACACTGCACAGTTGCCTAGCCACTTCACGCTGCAAGCTGCCTAGCCACGTCACGCCGCACAGTTGCCTAGCCACATCACGCTGCAAGCTGCCTAGCCACTTCATGCCGCACAGCTGCCTAGCCACTTCACATTGCACAGCTGTCTAGCCACTTCACACTGCACAGCTGCCTAGCCACGTCACGCCGCACAGTTGCCTAGCCACGTCACGCCGCACAGTTGCCTAACCACTTCACATTGCACAGCTGTCTAGGCACAGATTTGTACAGGTATTTCCTCTGCCAGTCCTGTCCTGTTCTGGACTCTAGTTCCAACGTTTCTCTTCGGTGAGCTGCTCTCTCCTGGATGGAAATCTTGTTGTTTATTTAAGGAGTTTAATTGTTCACTGTAGACTCTTCAGATATCCCTCACAAACTCTTGTACTCTCCTAAGAACTAGAATGGGCAGGGTCACACCGTGTCTACTTACCCCCATAGTCTTGTTCTGAAGTATACCTGATGCACCGTAGTTTCCTCCTCTCCAGAGACCTGGTAGAAATAGTGCTTTTGAAAGTTGTGATCTGCTTAGCTTCAATGGATATATTATCCATTTAGCTCCCCTAGTACATTCTACAGGTTTAGATTTGATGCCTCAGTGAAGACAAAACAGCAACAACAACAGCAACAACAAACAATCTACAATGGATCAGATGGGAAAGAAATTGTAGAACACAATTCTTGGGAAGGAAGAACATGAGTGGGGTGCGGGGTGTACTTTTGAACCAGATGATCAGAAAAGGTGTCTGAGGTGACACTGCAAAGCACAAGAGTCGGGCTGTACATCTATCTGTAGAACAGCTCTAGAGAGAGGACGGCAAGCCCGGGGGGCTATGGCATGAGCCTGCTGGGATGGTGTGGATCACCGTGAGTAAGCCTAGAGCTGGATAGTGGGGGATAGGTTTAGAAGCTGAGGTAAGAACAAAAGGCTGTGGTAAGGCTTAAGAAACTGGTGCTGACCTCACAGGTCAGAGCAGGAAACTGGAATTTTTGTCAGGGTAACCTGGGAGGTGAGAGTTGAGTCTACTCTGTGTGCATACCCAGAAGAGGCAAGCTACCCAGACAGAAACTGAGAGCGACTGCCACATGTCAGGGAGGGTGGTGCTGGCTGGGTCCTGGGAGGCCCATTTTGGGGCTCAGGGGCCTGTAGGCTGTTTGTTCTAAAGTCAAATATGCCTGATTCTCCCTGGGAGTTTTAACAGTGTGCTACTTTTATGATAATTACCTGCTGCGAGTTTATAGGCATCCTGTGTTTGATGTAACAATTTATGAACCGACGACATCATTTCACGGCTTTCATCTTAAGGTTTTGAAGACAACGACAGTTTCTGCTCTGAAGAAGCCAATTAATTAACTTGATTCTGCCCTTTCATCAAGGTGTGTGTCACTATGTCCATTTCAGAGCTGGTTATACTGAGGCTGACTGCTGCAGAGAGAGGTTCCTGGAGCTCTTATTTCCAGCTGCTTCCCCCATCCTCACCCTACCCCCACCTCTGCATGTTACAAACAGAATATTTATTTCAGAGTAGCTTTGGACTTTGCAACTTAACTATAGATAGAAATGGTTTGGTCAAGGATATTTGTGAAACAACTTTACCATTTGTGTGTGTATTGATTCACACATGTGATTGTGAGTGTACCCATGTCTGGAGGGCGGAGTCCAACCTCAGAAATCCATCCTAGCTTTCCACTTTATCTGAGTTACAACTTCTTGGTTTTGTTTACTATGTATGCCAGGATAGTTGGCCCCTAAGCTTGTGGGTCTTCTGTATCTCATCTCTTTGTAAGTATACTGGGGTTGCAGGTGTACACTACTCTGTTCAGCTTTATGTGGGTACGTGGGATTCAAATTCAGGTCCTCATGCCTGCGTGCTTTACCCTATGAGCCATTTCCCGCAGCCCCAGATGGAACTTCTAAATAGAAAGTGGAGTTTGCTTTCCAGCTAAACTCAGAAATGAAGATTCTAGAAGCCCTCAATAATGGGACTATTTCATACTCATTCATATGAGCTGATTTCAGCTCTACGCTTGGAGAGAAAAGGCAGGAGAGAGGAGGCAGGATGTTTTCCCATGGAAAGTCAGTTTTACAGATGTTTGTCTAGCACAGCAATCCTGAGTGCTATCCACTTGTGGTTACTCCTGTAGTGTCCTCAGTGGGATTAGGGATGTGTATCAAGCTACTTACTTCTCTTACCAAGAGTTTTGGGTTCCTAATTTCAGCCACTATTTTGTCTGCTATGCAAAAAAGTTGCAGTTTATTTCTTTGCTGGAATATAGCCTACTGAGCTGTGTGGTCCTAGAAGCCAGTGCTTCCTGCAGAGGCAAGGGCAAGGGCTAGGTCTCATGGGTGACTTGAGACATTTTCAAGAGTAATATGACTGTGTATCGAATACCCTTCTTGTTTCTACTTTTTGATGAGGGGGTATTAGGTTAAGGGTCAGGAATTCCCAAATGAATCTTAGAAGAAGTGTATGCTCCCAAGGAGTAGATCTTTAAGACCAGTGTACATTTACCTTGACTATTGTCTTTTAAAGTCATTAGCCTATATGCCTGCATGGGACTTAGGAAGGCAAGAGAGTTAAGAACTCTTTGGACCCAGGGCAGGCGTTAAAAGCTGTTTTTTTCCTGTAGCTTTTCACTGTTTCCTGCTTTCTTGGGGAGGAAGGGTGTAGAGCAGTGCCAGGCATGGGCTGCTGTGTGTTCTCTTATTGGTCTTGGTTTCAGCCCCAGGCCAGCTGGCTGGTGAGGGGGGATGAAGTGTAGCCTGCTTAGGTTGCTTTCCTTTTCCAGTGCAACAAAAAATTAAAGGAGTAGCATCTGCAGCCCTGGCTGTCGTGGGCTTTCAGCCTCTTGGATAACAAGATAAAGGGCAAAAGCTGAATTTTCTTATGCCAAGAAGATCAAATCCAGGCTGCAGAGAGTGGCTAATGGTATCCATTAACCTCTGTCAATGCTAGAGTCCTGCAGTGGGAATTTTGCCAGAAGCAGCCCTGAATAGAAAACAATGTTTGGCTGGCTCCAAATAAGCACAGGATAGGGGCATGGGAATTTACAGAAAAAGAAGCTAAGCTGCTCCATGCCCGGTCTGTGAAGATGAACTCAGGGCTGAGTCCAGCATGTGAGAAACTGATGTGATGAGGGTTCATGGTTGGTCCCATGGACAAGGAAAGTTCTTGCTTGTTTGGGCTCAGTGCTGGCTGGCAGTTCAGATGGGAACTGTGTGTACATGGTGGGTCAGGAGGTAGGTATCTGCCTTGTGAGTATTGTTGCCATATTGCCCACTCCTGGAGTCTGGGAGATTCATGGGCTTCTACTGACACTAAGTCTTGGCTCTGTTCTTCATGCTAGTGAGGGTAGTCGCCACGTGTGAAATGAGGAGTGTAATGAGCCTGAGATGTCATGTGCTTTGTGGGATAGGAAATTGAAGCATGGATCACCCTGAATATTATTTGAAAGCTTCTACAGGACTCCAAAACCACCCCATAAGAGTTACTCTCCTCTACTCTGATAGGTTAGCAAACCGGGATTAGCTTCTCAGCTACTGAGTCTGTGAACTAATGACCTTGAGTATTCACTATAACCAGCGAAATAATCTAAAACTTCACCTAGTTGCTAACAAAAGCAATCTATCCCAAAGCCAAGAGCCACACAATAGGTTAAAGAGCTAGATAGGTGTCTGTGAAGTAGTAAGCTCTTAGTGTCTGAACAGTTCACTGTTATCAGAATGGTTACTTCTGAATTTTATATTTGACCCCCTACTCAGTTTTAAAAGTATTTTCAACCATTTAATATTAGAGAGGTCATCTATCTTCTTGCAGGTTTCATTTTTGCTTTTATGAAATATGAACTATACCAAGTAAGCAAAATTCTAGGTTTAGATGTGCCACCTGCTTTTAGCTAGAGAAACAAAGTGCAAATTATTTTTAGAATGCATTTTTTAAAAAGGAAGTCTAATAAGCAGTCCTTCAGAGGGTGATCTTTAGAACCATGTGGTTCTTTTCCTAGTTTTATTATTTTTTAACTATGTGGCTGTGTGTGTCTCTGTGTGGGTATGTGCATGCGAATTCAGGTGCTCAAGAAGGCAAGAAGGTGTTGGATTCCCCTGAGCTGAAGTTACACGCAGCTCTGAGCCATTCCAATGTGACTGCAAGCTTTGAACTACTGAGCCACAGTGGCACCAAGAACAAGATTTTTATATGTCATAAGCTATAACTCTACATAGTTCAAGACCATAGTGAAGGAAATAATATGTGAGACAGAATAGAAAGGTTCAGGAAGGAACAGAGGACTTTGCATACAGCAAAGAAGAGAACCCTGTCCTGAAAACACAGACATCATGGGGACAGAGGTGTGAGTGGATTACAGGGGAAAATGCATTCCTTGTGGCAGTTTACAGGCAAGAAATCTTCAAAGTCATTACATATGAGTTCTGCTATAGCCTCAATGACCTGAGCCAGGACATCTTGTTCTGTTTGATCTCATTTTCTCATCTTTAAAATGGGACCATTATCTATAAAGCCTTCTCAGTTTTAAGAGTCTAGAACTAGGGAAAATTCTCCCCAATCAATTTCAGTATTCAATAACTATCAACATGCAGCTGTTCCAGTGCAGAGTCAAACTTATCACTGTGGAGTGTGGGGGCCAGGACAAAAAGCCAAGAAATGATAGAAACGTCTTTGTTTTACTGACATGGCTCAGGGACAATCTTTTTGAGTTTCCAACATGACTGTTGTACTAGATTCCTCTGGTAACATTACAATTATATTTAGGTTACATTTGAAATATCTACAAATAGTCTCTCGAGTGGTGAGGAGTGGGCCGGGAGAGGAGTTAATAATTGTTCAGAATATGCTGGAATTGGTGAATTTGAAAACCACTCCAGCTACTATGGAACTTTAGATTACTCCCAGTTCCTGATAAGTGTTATGGTGACTAGAATGTTCCAGAGACATTGATCTGGTAAAAAAACTGAAGGGATCAAGAAGCCAGGGATCCCAGTAGAGTGTTAAAGAGAGTGTCTTATTTCTGGATCAAGATTATTTCACAACAGACTTTTAAATTACAGACTATTTTATTCACAAACTTGAGACAGCATCACTTGGCAGTGCCACACAGAATCTTTGAGACTTTTTAGATTTTTGGGCATCCTATTTCAAATTAACATCTTCCTACATCTGTGTTGAGAGCAACCAGAAATTTTGGGTTGTGTCAGGAGAAGCCAGAAATGTTTAAATTAAGATATGAATTTGGCTATGGATCTTTGTGGGTTTCCAGGAAGAAAAGTGACTTCACGTTTTTGAAGGTCTTCATCTAAATTTGATGTCTACAGCAAGAAAGCAGCCTCTGTTCATGGCCATTACCTGAGTTCATTGTCCACCCCACCTGTGAGCATATTGTCGCCCAAATGGCAGAATTGGAGGGGAGTTTGAAAAGCTTCTGCTCCACACTCTTATTTTCAAAGGGAAAAGGAGACTTATTTTTAGCTTCCCTTTCTATGTGTGGAAGCAACAAATGCCTTAGTCTCTTGACACAGATTCCAAGCAAATAGTGTCCTGTTTTCCAGAATCAGGTAATTGACTGACCACTGGCCAGTAGGGCTTTGCTGTGTGTTGACTTTTGTGATATTAAACTTCAGTATTGGTCAATGCAATGTCTATCTATGGCATACATGAGTCTACCATTTCTATCCATGTCCCAGTGCCCTCAGAACACAAAGCCTCAGATGCTTTGACACGTCCAAGAAAAGTTGGGGAGACTTTTATTAGCTTTGATTTTGACTCCATTCTCATAAACTATGCAAAATGTTGTCATTTATAAGAACAGCCCAGAAGAACAGTTGCAAATTATAATATAAAACAAGAAAACGATGCCACAGAAACAGAGACCTGGCTGTGGCAGATGCCCTGTCAAAGGAATGATTTATAATCTGGAAATACAAGCAGCAAGAGAGGCCCACCAGCTAGGACTGCATCATCTGAGGCAATCAAACCCTGCAAATATAAAGCAATTTTGTATTCCCATTTCCAAGGGCTCCCCACAATAAGGACTCTTGTATGCCCAAGTTTAGTATTCAGAGCAGAAACCACAAACTCTAACAGCCCCTCCTGGTCAAGATAGTTAATCACAGTTCCCAGGCGCAGGCAGGCTGTCAGAGCATTGCTCCAAGTGGCTGGGGATTTGCCTGTGTGTCAGCTTCTCTCTCTGAGAGCTAGAAAACGATGTTGGGTCAGACATCCATTTGCTTTGTATATTGATATAATTTCATCAGAATTTATGATGTGGGAGTTATTGCACAGGCAAGAAATGTAATCTAACCTTCATCTCACACAATGCGGCAAAGATATTATGTTCTCCAGAAAATATATCCTGACTTGTTGAGTCAGATTATACACATGCCATCCTAATGGACTTCAATATTTCCTTGGACAAGTCATTGCTATTTGCGTGTATATTAAATTGGCTTGTGTAGAAACTATTTTTAAATAAATAATGAAGAATTCTAATGCTATTACTTCTTTCCATTTTTCTCAAGTTCTGGCATGTGCGTGCATTCTGGTAAATTTTAAACATCTGTGTATAGCTTTTCCTAATTTCTCCAGCTCATATTTGGATCTGGTTATTGCATGACATACATACATGATTCTCTTTAATCCTTATGAAGAGTTCATAGGACTCCAGACCTTAAGCAGAAGGCATGTCAACAGCCTTCCAAGGCCATCAGTCCTGGTGTTGTTCAGCTCTGAAAATAATTTTGATCACCTTGAATTCTGTAGCTCTTCTCAGTGGAAATTTGGATGTGAATGTGTCTCTAAATGGAGGGCTTTCTAGATATCAATTAAGTGTTTCATCTAGAGCTAAACATTATTCAAATCAATTTTAAAAATTGAAATATAAAGAAATGACAACTTTAAGATACAGAGCAGTGGCCTGCCCATGTGTCTATACAAGTATCTTTTTGTCATATTTTCTACTTTTTTCCTAGAAATGTTGCTAGAAAGAGTGACTCTTTGCTCGCTGTCCCTGGTCGATCCAGTCAGCAAGCATCACTGCCACAATCCCTACAATGGTTCTGCTGAGCTGCAAATTCAACGTAGAGATAAGCGATGAATAATTTGGAACCTAGGTTCTGAAATTATGTGTCTCAAACAAGTCAAATGTTATCTACATGGCAGAAAATTCACCCCAAATAAAAATTGCTCCTCTTCATTTAATACCCTCTGTCATGTTATCAATGACACCCCCTCCCCCCACAGAGTGAGTTGCAAGGGAAGGGGATTCATATTGGCTCATGGTTCTGGAGGTGCAAAGGTGGCAGGATCACATCTGCTGTCTCCTTGCTGGAAGAGTCTAGGTGGTCAAGGTATCTATGGCAAGGCACGTGTACCTTCTGGTTTTTTTCCTCTTCCTCCTCTTCTTCCTCCTCCTATTCACCTTGCTTATTTTTCTTATTTAAATGTATGCATGTGGTGTGTGTCTGTATGTGTATGTATATGTGTACCTGGGTCTCTGAGTGTATGTGTGTGTATGAGTTTGTATATTAGTGTATATGTGTATGTCTAAGTCTCTGTGTGTATGCATGCACATTTATATGTAGG
Source organism: Uromys caudimaculatus (assembly GCA_028551405.1). Classification (NCBI taxonomy): domain Eukaryota; kingdom Metazoa; phylum Chordata; class Mammalia; order Rodentia; family Muridae; genus Uromys; species Uromys caudimaculatus. The sequence continues at coordinate 781,898 of CM052703.1, forward strand.
AATGTAGGTACAGCACAGGAGTGGGGGCAGAGGTCAACCTCAGGGTCCTCACCTTCTTTCTTGTTTGAGACAGTCTATTCACTTTTTTTCTCTACTACATATGTTAGGCTAGTTGACCCATGAGCCTTTTGGTATTCTCATATCTCTGCCTCTGATTTCCTCTTCAGGGCTGATGAGATGGGGTTATACATGCTTGCCTGACATGCCTGTTTAACACTTTTCATGGTTTCTGGAGATTCAAACTTGGGTCCTCATGATTGGACAGCAAGTACTTTTATCCACTGAACCATCTCTCCTTTGCTTTCTTTTCCCCTCCTTATGATGCCATTAGGATTCAATCTTGCAAGTTACAGGGTTAGGGTTCTATCCACCTCCTAAAGACTCCATATCTAAACAGTATAGTTGTATTAAGTGTATATAATGTCAACAGGAATCCTCAGAGAAGACAAATGACATTCAGTATGTCACATATCTCTGTTCCTCATCTCCTGGTATCATTCACGTTTTGCACATGAAGAAATCTGTCTTCAAGAAGGTTGAATGCTTTTCTCAAGGGTCCATGAATAGCACAAGTTGTTGCCTGCATATGGACCAATGAGTGTCATATCCCTGGGCTTTTCCCCAGAGTTGAGGTGGGGCTCCTTTTTACTGTTATTTGATCACCTAACCCCATTCCTGCTTTTTTCTTTGTCCTAGAGAAGCTCAAAAGTTCTTTTGTAAATCACAACCAGAAATCTGTGGGAATGGTCATTGTTGAGTAAAACACGTGTTTCCTTAGAGAAGGATCAGAAGGAGCTAAATGGCTCTGTCGCCTTTTCCTTCACCCTTTCTTGAACAAGATTGTAGTGCCCAAAGCTATCGCAGCTAACTCATAGTCACGAGGTGGAAACTAAAGCATACTGGCATTTGGCTTTGGCATGGCTAGGCAGCTAACTGATTGTCTAAAGTGTCATACCTCCAGATGTCTTGTAGAAGAAAAACTAACTCTTCCTTTATGCACAGATTTAGTAAAATGTCTCCTAAGGACTTCCACTACTATGTGGAAAATCCACTTGGTTCTATGTTTCTAGTAGGAAATACAGGCAGAAAATTTTCTTACTCTTGAGTCAATCTTGGAAGTGGCTGAAAAAAGCCACATGCAGGATGTTTATAGTTTAGGTGATCCTGGTACAGTGCAAAAGTCCAGAGATGGGAAACCCAACCGCATTTGCTATCACTTCATTATATTCCTTACAAAACACAATATTGTCATTTTGGAGGCTTCTTAACCACCAAACAATGATGTATTTGAGTAAAATTACCTAGTGGAAAGGCTCATGGGATTTAATTTTGATTTTATTCACGTTTATTTTCATCTTGGCAATTCCGTCAAGATAAAGTTGACGATACTAGCAAACTAAATTGTTAGACACCAAGATGTAAATGAATTTAAGATAAGCAAAGAAAAAAATATAGTATGTTCCATAGAAACACTGAAGTGAGACTCAGTCCAAAGAGTGTCTCAGGCCATCCAGTAAAGCCCACTGTGATTCAAATATTCAGTTACCTCAGGGCATCTGCTCTCCGTCTCCACCAGCTCCATGTTTCATATCTACTCATGTCCCCTCCAGCTTTGATGTCCAACTAGTGATTTCCATCTCTCAGCCTTTGGGTGTTTCCTGGGGACTGTTTCACCAGGAACTCTTTCTCCAATCCTTCTTCCAAATATTTCTCCAGTGGATACTGTCCTCCCAGTTGCTCCTCCCTAACATGGGCGCAAGAAACCAACCTCTCCTCTATACACAAACATGGTAAAGTTCATTTGAACTTAGATAATATTGTTGTTCACCTACTAAGAGTGAATATGGTGCGGTCCCTGACTTTGAAAAGTCCATTGTGAACTGCAGAGATGACATTCACACAGCACTGTGCTATAATGCATGACTGATGACAGACAAATGCATTCTTAGAGTCCGGGGACTCTTCTTGTCTCCAAGCATTTACTAGAGTGCAAGTTGCCCCTTAGGTAGGGCTGTTCTTCTTCCCAACCTCTCTCTCATTCCAGTCCTTTTCATCTACCTGGTTTTGAACTGCCCCACAGAGCAGTCACAACACGCCTTAGAACCTACTCTGTAAATCCCCATGGGTTGGGCATATGGCTCTTCATCTTTGCTGTGTCATCATCTACAGAACAATCAAGGTCCCCTAGAATATGAAATGAGACGTTGATGTCTCATTTAAAGTAAAGCTTTTTTTTTTTTTTTTTTTTTAAATAAAGGGACTGAAAGGATTTTATGGCTCTTCTAAGACAATAGCCCAAGCAATTGCTGAGCAGCAGAAGTCACAGCTTTGGGATTTATGGTCACCTGCTGTATTGGTGGAGTCAGACAAGAGTGGTACATACATAATTCCCAACTTCATCTAAAGTAGAATGTCTTTGGGCCATTTCCTGCCGGATACCTTAAAACAGATCTGATATATGGCTTGTGCATTCTAAAACTCCATGCTATTTATATGAGTTTTTGCAATGTGGAAAGGCTTCTTATAGGCAGTGTGTCATCGCATACCTTTCAGGTCCCCATTGGGGTCCTATCCTCTGGCCAGTATCTATGCACACTCTTAGATATTTAGAGAACTTCTTTCCTGACTGTTCTGTGAATCTGTTTCTACTTAAGAGCACACAACAATAAAACTGGCTGTTAAATTAATCTAGCCTTGGTGACATGTATGTCCATTTCACACTGGTCAGAGGACTAGAGTTACATTTTTACCACTTTTCAATGCTGGGGGAGTCTTTACTTTCTCTTTTCAAGATCTTTGCTGAATACATGTCAAGAGACCAAACTACTCAAAGCATGATGTCAGCAATATTAGTAATATTTGGGCAAGAATCAATCTCTATTACTGTGGTTTCTTTTTCATCATCATGTATGGATGAAGGGCAAACACTGGGCTCGCAGCATAGCAGTCAGGACTGCCTCCCACTTCAGCTCAACCTTATTCAGCAGGTAGCCCTGCTGACTTGCTCTGCATGGAATGACAGAGTGCTCTGAAAGAAAGCTGAAGGAACTCTCATGGATTTTCTTTAGGGAGATGTGCTTTCCTTACTTCAAGAATGCTCAAAAACAATGCCAATAATCATGAATACCCAAGAAAAGGGATGGAATTTGGGATGTCTACAGCAGTGAGTGGTTAAGTGATAGCATGATGTACTGAGCTAGTTAGCACAGCAGAGCATCTAAGCTGGGTAAAGTCAATTAGAATATTATCTCATAGCCTGTCATTTGGTGTGCTGATTTTTCATCCCCACTGTTACCCAACTGTAAGCTTATCTAGCTGCATGGTTTATTGCAATGTCTTTCAATAATTTTATTACCTTAAGTCATTCCTATTTATCTACCCAATCTTGGCGAAAGAGTTCTTTGATTTGAACATTTTTATAATGGTGAGTAAATAGTCAGGGATAGAAGGAAGTAACAGGTAGAAAAGAAGTCTGAAGAAATTATGGGTGTTATTGTACTGAAATTACAGGCACTCGTCCTTGTTAAAGTCTTACATTCTTCTGTCAGGAAAATCATTCTGACCAGTGTGTATGTGTGTGTGTGTGTGTGTGAGTGTGTGTGAATGTGAGTGTGTGTTTGTGTGTGTTTCTCTGTGTGTGAGTATATGTATCTGTACGTTGTCTCTGTGTGTGAATGTGAGTGTGTGTTTGTGTGTGTGAGTGTGTGTCTGCGTGTAAGTGTGTGTCTCTGTGTGAATGTGAGTGTGTGTATCTGTGAATGCGAGTATGTTTGTGTGAGTGTGTATCTATGTGTATATGAGTATGTGTGTGTGTGTGTGTGTGTATATGAGCATGTGTCTGTGAGTTTGTGTGTAAAATGGTGGCTGAATATGGTTCAAAATGACTGAACTAAATGAAAACAATAAATATAAGAGCACAAAATTTCTCCAATTAAAAGGCAAAGCGGAAGGTTCAACTGCAGCTTTCTAGGACATAGGATAGTTTGGCTTGGTACTTTTCTACTTTGTGATGATATGAAACCATATTTTATATAAATTCTACTTTGGATTTTAATATTTTCCTGGGATATGTAATAGAATGCTCTCTTTGTAGATAACGGGTACCACAACTAAGATATAGCTCCCTATTTGGTCCCTCAGTTAACAAGAGAGACAAGCAACATACTACAGTGGGCAGTGTGGCTAAGCTGTGATGCTCAACATGTTAAGTATATTAAATTGATTTTCTGCTCTGATATTTTCAGCATCTAATCAGTTTTATTGGGTGATGTTCCCATTGAAAATGTAGGCATATTCATATACAAACCTAAGAAGGGCATAATAAAAACAATCAGTATTTTTTGTGTGAAAAATTGTTTACCTGTAATAGAACTGTTTAGAATAAATATTTTGGAAAGGTGAGTAAAATGAAGCTTGTAATAATGTGGATTTTTTTAATGATAGCATTAGGATTTAAACATCTTTGCTTAAGAATTCAGACACTTAACTTTGAAAATAATGAAAATAATTTTATTTCACTTGTAAAGAGTAAATAGATATGACCCTTAAAATATTATTATAAACATCAAACCCATCAAATGTAAAGCCATACTATAAAAGTAATGGAAGACTTTCTTTTAAGACTAGAATGCTAAGAATTGAATTATATCTGTGGAACAGGAAAGACGCCCTCTCAGATTTTATGTTTAAACGTAAAAACATAATATGCCATAAAGCATCACATACAATAGGGAAATGAAAGATTACTTAAGAAAGCTTGAGAGTAGAAAACTACTTCTTCCTTCCTATATGCCCCAAGTAACCTACATGTGAGAAAAAGACTGAACAAAACCAAAAGTCAAATCAATAAAAACTGACCAAAAATTGACTAGAATATCAGCTACTTTGGAAGAGTGAAATCATTCTAAAGATGAAGGCAACAGAAATAAATCAAAATAATAAATAAATCAATAGCATTGGAAGCAATCTTGAAAATGCCTTCATACAAAGAGAATGGAAATAAAAACAAATTTTAAAAGTCTGTTATAAAATAGATTTCTATAAAAATAACAAGACATAGCATTTTTCTGGACATATAGTGACCCTAATCAACATAGTAAATATAAAGATTCTATTTAATAAATAGGTCAAAAACATTCTCCAGCTATTTAAATATGAAAAGCACATAGTATGTTTTGTAATTTAAAATGCAAGTGAAAAGTACCATTTATTTTGCTTCATTAAAAACTGAACTACCTAATAGGGGATGATCATAGGGTACTTTTTACTGAAACTGGCAAACAATAATTCTTGGACTTAGTAGAAATTAGTATAAGTAACGTCTTGGAAATCATCTTGGGAATCAATGTGGAGAGAAACAGGGAGAAAGTAAAACATTATCTGTATGGAGCATGTCTACTGAGACACCATTTTATAGAAAATTTAAAGACAAGGACAGAAAGTAAACAAAAACTATAACTTGCAACTGTAGGAACTAGAGAGATGGCTCAGTGGTTCTTGCTGCACTTCTAAGTACCGGAGTTTGGTTCCCAGCATCCATACCAAGTGTTCACAAACATCTGCATCTCTAGGGAATTTAATAGTACCACCAGTTGGAAACCAAATATGGAACCATAGGAATTAGTCACTAACCTGAGTCTTTTTTTTTTTTTTTTTTTTTTTTTTTGGTTTTTTGAGACAGGGTTTCTCTCCAAGGAATTTAATGCCCTCCTCTTGCCTCTACATGTACACACACACACACACACACACACACACACACACACACTCCACTAGATAAAAATAAATAAATCTTTAGGGAACCCCCAAAATATAACTAATATGCAACAGTAAAGAGAAAATTTAATTGGTAACATTAAGTAAAGGAGTATGTCACAAAATTGTTTAATAGTTGTGGTACAGCTATATAACACATGAGTAACAGCCTGAAAGTCAGTCTGAAGAAATTATGGGTGTCATTGTGCTGAAATTACAGGCAATTGTCCTTGTTAAAGTGTTATATAATTTTGTTAGGAACATTCTTCTGACCAGTGCTTGGGTGTGCGTGCGTGTAGAGCGATGTTAGTAATTACATGACCTTGAAGAGGTTACTGGAGACTCTTAAGCTTTGGCTGGACCATGTGTATGGAGAAGAGGATGGTAGGAGGTACCTGGGGTTGTTTTGAGACCAGATTAGGGAATGCAGGGACCATACCCAGGTCTCACGTGTGGCACCGAGTGGAATGTCGTCAAGGTTGTGAAAGTAGCAACACCTTAGGGACTGATGATCTTTGCCTGAGTGTTGGTTCTCACTGGTCTCTACAGTTCACAGAAAACGGTTCGTCTTTCCAGTCTTGACCATTAAAGGTCACCTCTACTCTTGCCTGTCTGATTTAATTTCTAGCTCTCCAAGATGAGCTATTGGCTCTGGCCAAGCCACCCTGAATTTTCCAGGCATGAACAAATACTGACCAAGTCACACTCAGTCATTGTTTTCATTTGATTCAGCCACATTCGTGTTCTAGAAGAAGGAGAGTCCACACACAAGTGAACACACAGTGCAAGAACATTTCTAAGGGTCACCAGGCAGGCTGATCTTTACCATTCTGCACAGGTACAACTGGATGATTGTTGATGGCAAGCTGGGACACAATGATTGGTTTGTATCTTACCATATCTGTTTTAAATATTCAATAGCAGATCTGTAGTTAAGTACTTAAGTATTATGGGAAAGATCAATGTGTGTAGTTTATTTTTTCTTCTTAGTAATAAAACCTGTAAATAAGTCCTAACATCTTTCACTGATCATAGTTCTAAAGACACCCCATTTGGGGATTATATCCTGGTCTATCTTTCTTTCTCTCCTCCTCCTCTTCCTCTTCTTCCTCCTCTTCATCCTCCTCCTCCTCCCCTTTCTCTGTATGAGAGAGGGAATACATGTATTTAAATGTGGTATATGTGAACACTTGCACATAAACACACATAGAGGTCTTTGGTCATACTGCTGTATCACTTCAACTTATTCCCTTGAGACAGGATGTCTCATTAAACCTTGAACTAGGCCAGTAGTTCTCCAGTCTCCACCAGTCCCTCAGAGCACTGGGGTTCCAGACACTTGTGGCCACATCTGACATTTTTCTGTAGATGGTTGGATACAAACTCAGCTCTTGGTGCTTCTGCTGCAAGCACTACTACCCACAGAGTCATCTTTCTAGTCTGTGCCTTCTTCTCTGAAAATAATTATCTGTTTCATGTAGATCTCTAACTGATCCCTGGAGCAGAAAACACACTGCTCTTTGCTTTCTTCATTTCTCTTCAGAAGCTCTATAAGGATACTGAACATAAGCTAAACCTCCTAGAAGTGCACACTTGAATCAGGGAACTATTTTAACTAACAAAAGACCAAGTATTTACCATACATCTAGTTGTCTTTGAGAAGAGATATCAACATTGACCCACCCATAATGACCAAAGGAGATTTTTTTTTGAGATTACCCACCCTAGTTCTCAGCTGGGCCTATAGCTCTGTTGACAGAGTGCTTGACTAGCATGCATAAAGTCCTGGGTTAAATCTGTACTGCATTCACTGGACGTAGTGGTGCATGCCTATAATCCTAGGACTATGGAAGTGGAGACAGGACCAGAAATTAAAGGTCATATTTGACTACATAGTGAGTTCAAGGACAGCCTGGATTACAAGAGAGAGGGAGGAAGGGGAGAAGAAGATGGAGAGGGAGAGAGAGAACGAGAGCGAGAGCGAGAGAGGTCACACTCTGGCTAGGAACAGTGGCACACACACAGCTATGGCATTGGGATTGAATGTGACTTTCTTACAACAAAGCCATTTAAGGGATAACTAACTCAGCAGTTAAGAACGCTGGTTGCTTCTCCATAGCACCTTGGTTTGATTCTCAGCACTCAAGTGGTGGCTTGTAACTGTCTGTAACTCCAGTTCCAGGGGAACCTAACACACTCTTCTGATCTCTACAGGCACCAGACACTCACATGGTGTACAGAGATACATGCAGGCCCTTTAAATAATGATGGTGATGGTGATGATGGTGATGATGATGATGATGATGATGATGATGATGATGATCTGGAGGATGATGTCATTTAAAATCTGAGGATGAGCCATAGGTAAATGTTTTGAACTGTTTTGCCTGGTTGGCACTTTCTAACATAATACCTTGCTGACAGTACTTAGGCCTCCACCTTAAAACGGAAGCACAAGATGTAAAGATGATAGCTACGTGCTCAATGTGGATTGAAAGTGTAGCTTAGGGAAGAGACTGCGTCCTCACCCCAAAAGTGTGCTATTATAAAGAAATCAGTCAGCTTTTTTTTTTTTTCCTGGCAATTTCCCAGCTGTGTATTAACTATCCAGATTAATGTCAGATCATACCTTAGGAATTATTCATGAAGTCCCTTTGCACAATGTAATTGCAGGGCTTGGCATCCTGAGTGAAGTCTCAATGTTTTATAGATTAGTTTCCCTTCCTGTTCCATGGAAGAGACAATGATCTGAAGCAACTTAGACTGGGAAGGGAAAGGAATTGTGATTTCACATGAAAAGACATTTGTCAATTGAGAGATCCTGAGTCTCACTTACATGTGCCTTGGGAGAGGGGACAGCAGTCTCACTAAGGAGATAGATGGCTCTGGGCCCATGAATGGCGACTTTCACTGTCGGTCTTTCCCGGGTGAACACAGGGGCAATTTATCTACATTTAAGAATTAGTTGTGTAAAACAGTAATTCCACTAATCTCTACCATCACCCAATGTAATGTATTCAAGCAGATGAAAATACTTTGCTTTCCAGGCAAGCAACTATCTGGCTGCAGTGACCCTTTAAAGAGTGCTCAATGTAATCCAAAGATTAATACTCAAGAGAAATCTAATGTTTGACAACATGGAGCTACTTCCATGATTGGCCTTACTGGTGAGATTATAGGCTCAGATTGTTCAGGTTTTGACTTCTGTGTATGCTTGTGTGGGCGTACATGTGTTTGGGTACACATGTGTGTGCATGTAGGGAAGTCAAGAAGACAACCTCAGGTGTCATTGCCCAAATACCATCCACTTTGTTCATAGAGACTGAATCCCCCTGTCCCAGCCTGGAGCTCACCAAGTAGGCTAGACTCTCTGGTCAGGGAGCCCCAGGGACCCACCCAGTCTAGAAGTATGTGCTACCACACGTGACTTTTAAAATATTGGTTCTGGGGGTCACATTTGAGTTCTCATGCTTGATGGACAAACAGTTGAACAATTGAGCAATATCCTGTGACCCAAGATTGTGACTTTTAAAGGTGGAGAACGGCAATTAAAAATCATTTTAAGTGGTGTTTTCTTATTGTACTATGTTCACTACAAGGATAATAATCTTGGACCATTTTCCATGGGCTTCTAAGGTGCATGGGTGGTTTTTGTTTTTGGTTTTGGTTTTGTTTTGGTTTTGGTTTTGGTTTTGGTTTTGGTTTTGGTTTTGGTTTTGGTTTTGGTTTTGGTTTTGGTTTTGGTTTTGGTTTTGGTTTTGGTTTTTTGAGACAGGGTTTCTCTGTGTAGCCCTGGCTGTCCTTGAACTCACCCTGTAGACCAGGCTGGCCTCAAACTCAGAAATCCACCTGCCTCTGTCTCTCAAGTGCTGGGATTAAAGACGTGTACCACCACTGCCTGGCTAGGCGCATGGGTATTTTAATTTCAATGTCTATATTATTTTATGTCTATATTATATCCATAGATTTATATCTCTATACATTTATATCCATAGATATGAATACATTCATTACAAATATACATATACATATACTATATATATTATCTAAAATATATTTTTTATTCTGGTTCTAATTAAAACCTCTTCTGGAGAAATTTAATAGAAAAATCTACTAAAATAAGTGATGTACTGACCTAATAAGAACTTACATTTTCCTCCTAATTATATTACTTTAAATTAAAGCTGCCAAGGAATCTTTTTGCCCTAGGTTCATAGTCAGTAGTTAGCAGGTTAATGGGGTTTCTAACTACAAGAATCTTCAGTTCTGTGAATTTTTTTCTAGAAGAATTCTTGAAATGCCTTTTCTTTACATTCAGGTAAACTTTTCTAAGTACCCCAATTATCAAGTTAGCCATTTTTAAAATTTATTTATGAGTGTTCTGCCTACATATATGTCTGTGTAACACATGTGTGACTGGTGCCCATAGAAGTAAAAAAAAAAGGTATTCACTCTCCTGGAATTGAAGTTACAGATGATTTTGGACTGTCATGTAGATGCTGGGAACCCAACCCAATCTCTGCAAGAGCAGCCAGTGCTCTTAGCACTGGTCTAGCTCTCCATCTCCAGAACCATTTTCTATTATCTGTGTGCTACGTCGTTACTATGGTACTTGCATAGCAGAGCTACATGTGTGTATATATACATGCACACACAGAGATATCTATATGCACATGTATAGATATATGCAAAGTATTGGGAAAACATCTGGATTTTAATCCACAATTTGGATTCTTAAACAATACTATTCTATGTATCTCATTTCTACTAGACTATGTGTTTATAACTTTGACCTAAAAATGATTACTGAGAAGGCAGTGCGAAAAATCCACAGGAGTAGAATGTCTATTACTAAAAATAGAGGTTTCACACACACATTAATGAAAAAAAAAAAAGGGCTATCATTGCGAACTTTTCTGTGACCCAAGAATGTTAACCTCGAGTTGTTTCCTTCCATGGAAATTCATTAAAGAAAAACACAATCCAATATGCTACAGATTCTAATAATTTAACTTGAAGTTTTATACAGATACAATGTATCTTGGCTTAATAGGCCCTGTGCAATTATTTTCTACATATCACTTCAGCTATTTGGAAGATTTAATAGGAGGGAAGATTCATTATATACTGTGCACACTCTGCACATCTGTATTTTATACCTACAGAGACTCCACTTCTTAGCAGAGACAAATATCTCCTGGAAGAGCTGCAATATCCCCAGTCACTCTTGAGCGGCCCTTAAGGGTGTTTGAGTTAGCACCTCTACATGCCTACCTTCCACTTTCATTCTGAGAACCCTTCAAGAATATTCTGCACCCACAGTGGCATGGAGTTTTATTGAGCACTGAAAATGTAATTTTGTTTCATACAAATGAAGCCCGAGCACAAGGCTGTGGTGCTTCACTCTGGCTGTTCTAAATCCCCTGTTGGTTTTTGGTGGGCAAATATGTCTTTTCCAGTTGATGGTGGTTTTCTTTTTAAATTTTACATGGTGTGTGTGTGTGTAGTGTGTGTGTGTGTAGTATGTGTGTGTACTGTGTGTGGTGTGTGTAGTGTGTATATGTGTGTATGGTGTGTGTGTGGTATGTGTGGTGTGTGTGTGTGGTGTGTGTGGTGTGTGGTGTGGTGTGTGTGTGTGGTGTGTGTAGTATGTGTGTGTAGTGTGTGTGTGTTATGTGTGTGGTGTGTGTAGTGTGGTATGTGTGGTGTGGTGTGTGTGTGTGTGTATGTGTGTGTGTAGTATGTGTGTGTAGTGTGTGTGGTGTGTGTAGTGTGTATATATGTGTATGGTGTATGTGTTGTATGTGTGGTGTGTGTGGTGTGTTGTGTGTTGTGTGTGTGTGGTGTGTATAGTATGTGTGTGTAGTGTGTGTAGTGTGTGGTGTGTGGTGTGGTGTGTGTGTGGTGTGTGTAGTATGTGTGTGTAGTGTGTGTGCGTGTGTGTGTGTGGTGTGTGTAGTATGTGTGTGTAGTGTGTGTGTGTTATGTGTGTGGTGTGTGTAGTGTGGT
>CM052703.1:793757-938951 GCA_028551405.1 Uromys caudimaculatus
TATGTGTGTGGTATATGTGGTGTGGTGTGTCTGTGTGTATGTGTGTATGTAGTATGTGTGTGTAGTGTGTGTGGTGTGTGTAGTGTGTATATATGTGTATGGTGTGTGTGTGGTATGTGTGGTGTGTGTGGTGTGTTGTGTGTGTGTGGTGTGTATAGTATGTGTGTGTAGTGTGTGTTGTGTATATAGTATGTGTGTGTAGTGTGTGTGGTGTGTGGTGTGTGTATATGTGTGTATGGTGTGTGTGTGAGATATGTGTGGCGTGGTGTGTGTGTGGTGTGTAGTATGTGTGTGTAGTGTGTGTGGTGTGTGTAGTGTGTATATGTGTGTATGGTGTGTGTGTGTGGTGTGGTGTGTGTGTGGTGTAGTGTGCATATGTGTGTGTGGTGTGTGTGTGGTATGTGTGGTGTGTGTGTATGTGTATGAGTGTGTGCATAGAAGCTAGAAGATTCATTGATACCCCAAACCTGGAACTGCAGACAGTTGTGAGCTGCTTGTGATGTGGGTGCTGGAAACTGATCTTAAATGCGGAGCCAGCTCTGCAGCCCTGGGCCATGTTTGCTTTATACATCTTCATTCTCTCTGCCTAGCCTAGGGTCTATAGGCACTGAGTAGGAACATTTTAAATGTTTATTAAGTGCCTGAATGGACAAGTGAATGGTTCTTTAATGTGTGTCTAATAGGTTAAAGCCATTTATCTACTAACCTTCCCTTACAGTCCTGCAAGAAGAGATCAACAACTCTTGCCAAGCCAGCTCTTTCCTTGAGAGTCATCAGATAAAGTGTATGATCGATTGCATGCTTCAGACTTTTGCTGCCAGAGGAGGTAAAGAAGGTATTTCTCTAAGTAATCTCCCACTGAAAGTTATATTTCTTTCCTTGGAAATGTGCCTATTCTTAATTTAGAAGCTGTAGGTTTCATCCCATTGGAGTAAATGTTAAAATTCTGGGGGGGGTGGGGGACACCCAGAAGGATCTGCTCTCTTTTCTATTATACCATACTGTGAGCATTAATTTTGGATCATTCATATGATACCCCCAACACTTGTGAATATTTTCAGTGTTCAAAGCACTCACTCATGTGTGTTAATGGGTTAAATCCTTGCAAAGGTGGAGGCAAACATTGTTGTAGCTGCAAGGGAGAAACACAGACATAAAGAAGTTATTTAACTTGTTTAAGCTATCGCCCAGCCAATAGCTGCCAGAGAAGGCTTTTCACTCAGGCGGTATGGCTCTGTGGTCTTACTGAGAGTAATTTTAGTGCTGTCTGGATGTTGTGAGAAGCACCTTCTTTGAATAGTATATTTTTTCCTTGTTGCCAGGTCATTTGCACCAAGGCATGGGTCTGTAACAGCAGTTGAGTGTCTGAGGCAGAAGTGTTAAAATATTTTGTGGGTTTCACTCAAATTATTTCCAATTTGTTTTCAAAGTAGTTATGCCTGAAGATGAGACCAGAAAAATAAGCTGGTGGTGGACCAGTATATGCAGATGAGAAAAGTGCATTTATAAAGTCTTTGGGGTAAAAAAAGGGTTTTTTTTGTTGTTTTTCAGGTTCTGGAGCTCATTGTGTAGCTGGACTGACATCAAAATCACAACAAACCTCTTGCCTCTCAAATACAAGGACTGCAGGTATGATCAGAACAGAACAGAACCCAAAACAACAACCCAAAACTTCAAACATCAGAATTTTTCTGATTGTTACTTCCCTGTTATTTGGAAACCCATGGGTATTTGGAAACCTTGTGGCTGTTTGAGTTGCTTGGTAAGCATTTCTCGCTCTGTCCAGCAGAGGGCAGGCGAGGTAACAAAATCTATCTGGGCTAAACTTGCACTAGTTAGGCAAGGGGCAGCTCTGGGCACTTCAAAGCCACAGGCTGAAGATGCGGGATTGCAGGGCCCAGGAAAGAATAATAAAAAGTACTCTTTGCACTAGAAGAAAAATAGGCAAGAAAGAGTTCTTGACAGAAGGACTTGATGCTTCTCTGTCATAGTTTGGATACTGAGGGAGAGAAGTTGGGGCTGGAGTGTTAAATGTGAAATCGGAACCATTTCTTCCCTGGAGTTTTGGCGAAGACCATTTTCATTAAAAAAAAAAAAAAAAAAAAAAAAAAAAAAAAAAAAAAAATTAGAAGGGACCAGCAGAGAGCAAGGGAGGGGAGTGAACCTGTAAGAAATCAGCGTTTGCATGGGAAAGACCCAGGGGAAGTTTAAACTCTTCAGCAATAAACTGAAGTTATTCTAAAAGAAATGTTATTTTTAAATTATTTTATCGTTATTTTCACCCTGGTAGTGGTAAGATCGAGTTAGTTACTGGAGTTGTGTCCTTCTCTGCGATTTTTTTTTTTTTTTTTTTTTTTTTTTTGGATGCGTGACCGATGTTCAAATGTCTGTTTTTAAGTTGTCACTATCTATGTTTTTTCTCTGTGATGCTCTAGTGTCGGGTCTCTGAAATCATGACGTGTTTTCACAGAAAGACGTCTTCCAAACCATTGATCCTGTGCTGTGTTTATGTGGTGTTGTCATGTGAGAAATCTTTTGAACTTGAAGTTATTTTGAAAACATGTGGCGTGAGTCTTATAACACAAGACAAAACTTGAATTTTAAACTGTTCTGACACTCTCTCAAGGCTGACTCGTGAAAGCCATGACTACACAGACAGACTGGCTGTTGAACTACTTAGTTCTGTGGCATCCACGTTCCCTCCAGAATGTTCCTTGGAAGGTGTTATGGATAATACTGAGCACAAGTCTTCAGACTGTGGTAGTGAGACAGCGGAACAATTTGATGTATTTTATTCCTGCAGTTGAACAATGTAGCCTGAGCTTCTCATTTTCACAATGACAATGTTGACCCTAGCAATAACAAATGGATAAAACCTGCTCTAGGTTGGAACTAACTTCAGAGCAGTAATAATAGTTATCAGCATTGTATGGTTGTACCGGAATTTCTCAGCACCAGTGAGTGAAAGGCCTGCTCTTAAAACAGAATGGAATCTTGTATCTGACAATTAGAAGTCCCTAAAGCCTCTGATAGCCTGGCTTCTTGTTCCCTCACCAAGACCGGTGAGCTCCTCATCTGGAACTTACCATCACAAGCACTCACCAGAAAGGATCCAGCCAAGTGCCTGTCTGTCCTTCAAAGGCACAATTCTATTCTGTGCAGAAAAATAGAAGTAGCAGCTAGAAACTTCAATCGGTGCTTTTGGACCCCAAAACTATGACAGTGCCACACCGGTGTCATTAAAACTAACTAACCATATTAAACGAATATTAAAATATAGGCTCCTTTGCATACCATAATGAGCCAAGCTGCTTTTAAGTTTCTCCCTGTGCTCTGAGGTGAGGTGACATTTACATTCCCAAACTTTGAAGTCGGAACAAAATGCACAGGTAGAGGGTACTAGATCAAATAGTAATCAACTTCAAAAAGCATGTTGGCTGTTGGATGTCCCTGGGCTAATTTCCTCTAGACATTTTAAATGTAAATGTCTAAACTCATTTAAAAATGGTAAATTGGTCTAGGTTCAATCAAAAAGCATCCTGACGCAGAACAGGGAGACCAGGCTAATTGTCATTTGTTTGTCAAATGAATTCCATTTGGAAAGCAATGAAACCTCCAAGCCAATTCTTTTAAGGTGAGCTGGTAGTTGTATTATCAGTTAAATGCAGTAAAAATGCATAATCATGGGATGATAATAGGAACTGAACCGGTGTTAGCACTGGCTGCCACAGGGCACAGAGCGATGCAACTTAAGTGCTGTAATGTTGCCTCGGCCACAATGGTACCAAGTCTGGTCTTTAGCCTTACAGACACTTCCTTTGCATTTTAAAAAACTTTATCAAAGCACCATGGCAATATAGAAAATGTCAAAGTGAAATGCACTGTAGGCAAATTGAGATTTCATTAAGTTTAAATTTATTGCTTTTGACTGATGTATTACCATGCTTGTTAAGAGCTAGTAATTTGGAATATCTGTCTGCTTGGTAAAATAGCTTTGTCTCCTTGCATATTATTTCGTACAGACTTCGAAAAGACACAGTCATTCCAAGCCAGGACTTGGAACTGTCTTTCAGTAGTGTTTTGAAAATGGTGCTTGTGCTCTGGTAGATGTCCACACACTTCCTGAAAGTCATGTAGATTTATTGGAAATTAATGGGGGAAACTGGAATGTATGGAATTTTTGTTGAGTGTGCAAAGGCGGAGTTGTGCAGCCGTCTCTACTCTTCTCGTCTCCATATGGATGGTTGGGATAGAGGAATGATGGGTAGTGGGTGAGGATGAAGGACATACCATGTCCAGTTACCAGAAAAACAGAGCTCTGTGGAACTGGTGGAAAAATAGACCTACAACTGGGGTATTTTACAAGCAAGGAAAGGGAGAGTTAGAGGTCCCATGACTTTGTCAGAATTACACCAGAACCCATAATTCCTTTGGCCACTTGTGTCTCAGCTTTAGTGTTAGTTGTTCTATGAAGCCCTCTTTCCTTGCTGCTGGGGCTGGTTACTAACACAGAAACCGCAAAACTTTTAATAAAAGACTGTGGTGGTTTGAATGAATGTCCCCCATAGTCTTAGCATTTGGACACTTGGTTCTGATTGTTGATGCTGCCTGGGTGGATCTATGAGGTGTAGCCATGCTGAAGGAAATCTGTCCTTCGAGATGGGCTTTGATGCTTCAAAGGCTCACACTGTTCCTAGTTTTCACTTTCTGACTCATGTTTGCATTTTAAGATGTGAGTCAACTCTCAGCTTGTTGTTCTAGTGGTCACCTGTCCTGCTGCCATGTCTCCTCACCGTGATGGCAATGGATTTTTATCCCTCTGGAACATATGCCCAAATAAACCCTTCCTTCGATAAGTTGCCTTGGTCACCATATGGTGTTTTATCACAGCAACAGAGGAGTAACTATATACAGAAAGTAGGCCTAGAGGCAAAACTGGTATTATGTTGGTATATACGTGGTAACCACAGAAGTAAACATGCATGCATACTTGATGGAATTCAGAATAGTACAGAACAGTTGAGCGACTTTTAATCTCTTCTTCAAGATAGATCTACTAATGAGAAGAAAGGAATTCTTTTCAGGGATTGAAATTCAAATGTAAAAACCATCCTTAGTTCATGGCCATATGAAAACAGCCAGTGGGTTGGATTTGATTACAGGTCAAGTTTACAGATCCCTGAGCTGACACGTTATGCTATTTGGTTTTCTCCACTGGAAGGAAGATTTGGAATAACTCTCTGGCTTCTCATTTTGATTATGCCAGCCCACATTAGAAAAGAAAATTCTACGAAAACAGAGACCTTATCTGTTTCCCTCTGCATCCCCAGGTCATGGGAGAGTGGGTGCCAGAGTCACCAAATAGTGGCAATCATTTGGTTGATGTTTGAGCACAAAGGGAGTCTAGATCCTATTGCCAAATGATTAGATAAGAAGACACTGTGTGGCCATGGTGGAGTGGGGCAGGGCTGCCTTTAATCCCAACACTCAGGAGGCAGAGGTAGGTAGATCTCATAAGTTTGAGGTCAGTCTGGTCTACAGAGTGAGTCCCAGGACAGCCAGGGTTACACAGAGAAACTCTGTCATAAAACAAAGCAAAACAAAACAAAACAAAACAAAACAAAATGAAGACACTGGACCTCCCAAGGGACAGGAAGTGATATTGCTCTGTTAGATTCTCCACTATTAAAATATTATAGGGGCTGGAGCTCAGCAATTAAGAGCATTGGCTGTTCTTCCATAGGACCAGAGTTTGATTCCTGGCACCAATATAGCAACTCACAACTATCTGTACCTCCAGTTCCAGGTGATCTGACATCAGTTTGACCTTCATAGGCACCAGGAATGCATATGATGTACACAGACATACATGCAAGTAAATAGCTCATATACATATAATAAGAAAATCTTTTAAAAAATTTATGTATGCACGCATACATAATCATGTATTTATATTGTTTATGCAGCTTTTGGAGGGCACGTATCTATTTGCTTACTTTGTGTACCTCCATATACCCAGAGTGACTGTTTCTAAAATCTCCCACATGAATATAGTCACATCTAATATAAGTCATCTGTCTGCTGGAATCTCCTCAGAAATTCCAGACCTAAAGTAAAGCCATGTCAGGGTAGATGTCCAGAGTTCAGCTCACTTATGATCATGACCACGGGATAGTTAAAAAGAGCTATGCACTGCAGGATAGTAAAGGCATTAAATGCAGTGCTCTGACTAGTTAGCACTGTCTTGTAATCATAAAATTAGGATGGAATCTAGGAAATAAAAATGGGTCTATGTCAGAAATAACCTGAAGTTCAAGTTATTCGCTTAGTAAAGCCATTGACAAAGACAAAGATGAGAATCTATTGGAGCAGTAGTAGATCCTGTGTCTTCTTACCTGTTCCAGGTCCCCTGGAAGGCCTGGTGTCTTCTTATCTATTCATCTGCCAGTATCTGCTCTCACTCTACGCTTATTAAACAGTAACTCTATGTTTCCAACGCTTCCTGTGGAACTCTTTATTTGCAATTGACTAAGCTTTAACTGACTAAATTACTTATTAACTAGAATTCTTCTCCCCTGTGCTAGACATTTTGTTTGTATATGGCAAAAAAAAGGCACCCCCAAGTGAGAATTTTGTATTTAAAAAAAGTTGGAACTAAACTTACTTCATTATCTTCTATGACTCTGGTAACAAATCCAGGCTAATGATGGCTTTGCAGAGGGCGTGACCCTATCGCATCCATGATGACTGTTTGGAGATGGGTGCTACTTCATAAGACAAGGTGTTAAAAGGAACTTTAACCAGAATTGAAGCAAGGCATTGCTTAAATCTTGCTAATCAGAAAATTAAATCAATTCTCATACTCTTAATTAACTGATACTTCATGAAAGGTTATCATATTCACATTGAGGAGTTTTATCTTTATCAAAAATTCTATGGCTTTCTCAGGGTTATCTATAGTTTTTTATATTTATTAAAATATTACTGGATAAAGGGATTATATTTATAATATATTTATAATTCTCACAATGATCTTTTGGGGTTTGCATCATTAGCTCCATTTAGTAGACTTGAAGAACCAGATAACTTGTCTGATTGTCTGGTAGCTGTAAAAGACACAGGTGTTTATGAACCCAAGTTCATCTGTAACCACTGGCTGGGTAAATCAAGTGCTTATTGTGATTGTGGAATAAAATTGTGTGATTCCATATCAAGGTAGTACAATATAAAATACAAACTTTTAAGTATTTGATCAATAGGGTCAGTCAGGCCAATCTGTATTTATAGGAGTACAAAGGGAGTTTTGGTGAACAGAAATATTGAGTTTACAGCCATTTAGTCAAGTTGACTGATATGCCAACCAACCAATGCATTCGCCTAACAGAATATCTGCCTTTATGTAACTCTCTAGCAATGGTTTACAAATACAGCCTTCAGACCAGTAAATTCAGTATCATTAAAAAAATTGTTTTTTTAAAATGCAAAATCTTTTCTTTTTTTCCTTTTATTGAAAATATATATTTTTCTCACATAACCTATTCCTATTACAGTTTATCCCCCTCTGCTCCTCCCAGCTCTTCTTCCCCTCCCATCTGGAGCCATCCCCTTTCTGTCTCTCATTAGAAAGGAAAATCAATCTTCTAAGGGATATTAATAAAATAAGAAAAACAGAAACTAACATAGAGGAATAGGGAAAAACAAACATAAGGGGAAGAGTCCAAGAAAAGGCACAAGCATGCATAGATAAAGAACCCATTTGTTTGCACACTAGAAACTGTAATACATATACAAAGGACCTGTAGAGTAAAAAGAGATAAAAATGTTTAAAAATAAAATAAATAAGGAAAACAAATAAACAAACAAATAAGAACAAAACTAGGTAAAGCCCTGATATGACCTTATGAGACTAGGAATCTCCAAAGATGCTAGTAAGTTTGTTTTCTGTTGGCCATCTACTGATGGCTATGCATCCTACTATTAAGAGTACTTTGTTGGGGCTGTAGAGGTGGCTCAGTGGTTAAGAGAACTGACTGTTCTTTCAGAGGTCCTGAGTTCAATTCCTAGCAAACATAGAGTGGCTCACAACAATCTATAATGGGATCTGATGCTCTCTTCTGGCACACAGATGTACATGCAGATAGAGCACTCAGATATACATAAAATAAGTATTTTTTTAAAAAAAGAGTAGTTTGTTTCCCTAGTAAGACTTCCTTGACAAAGTGTACTGGCTAGTTTTCTGTGTCAACTTGACACAAGCTGAAGTTATCACAGAGAAAGGAGTTTCAGTTGAGGGAATGCCTTCATGAGATCCAGTGGTAAGAGATTTTCTCAATTAGTGATCAATTGTGAGTGGTACCATCTGTGGGCTGGTAATCTTGAGTTCTATAAGAAAGTAGGCTGAACAAGCCAGTAAGTTACATCCCTCCTTGGCCTCTGTATCAGCTCCTGCTTCCTGGCCTGCTTGAGTTCCAGTCCTGACTTCCTTTAGTGATGAACAGCAGCATGGAAGTGTAAGCTCAATAAACCCTTTCCTCCCCAACTTGCATCTTGGTCATGATGTTTGTGCAGGAATAGAAACCCTGACGAAGACAAATTGGTACCCAAGTAGTGGAGTATTCCTGTGACAACCTGACCATGTTTTGGGGAGGACTGTGGAAGGACTTTGGAACTTTGGGCTAGAAGATCCATTGGGTGTTAAGAGCTTTGTGGGATGTTGTATAGGAGCTTAGAAGATAATGTTGAGAACAGTGCAGAAGATGGAGGCCTGGCTTGTGAAATTTCAGAGGGAAGATTAAAGACTCTTAACAGGGCCTTTGCTATTTTGACTGTGAAGATTCTGTGGTTTTGGTTAGCTGGGGCTGAAGAATCAGCTGTGATTAACAAGATACCAGAACTACTAAAGCAAAACCATTTTATTACTGGGACTATTGATGCTGGTTAGCTGGAGTTGGGAAATTGGTGGTGATTGGGAAGAGACCAGCACCATTGGGGTGAAATCTTCTGGGAAGTGTTTTCTGAGAGCACAGAGAAGCTGTGTTTCAAAGGCAGCCACGGTTGTACCTCATGTTGGCAGCTGGACTTGGTAATGCATAAGAGTCACCCAGGTCGTACTGGTTTTGAAGGCATGAAGAAGTCATGAAGAGAGCAGCTGAGGCCTGGGCACTGTGAGAGGCAGCGGAAGGCCATTGGTGAAGGTGCAGCCTCAGTTGCAGTTGATGGCCCAGGACTGAAGGGGTTATGCAGGGGAGGTGAGGCTTGGCACCATGGGGAGAGCCTATGAGAGGCTATTGGTGAAGCCTAGTTGCAGTGGAAGACAGCAGTGTTTTGGAGATGCCAGTACCATGAGATGACCACCAAGAACAGCAGCAGCAGTGGAGTACAGGCATCTGGAGCCTAGAAGACAAAGTGTGTGCTACAAAGGGCAGAGCTGGAGAAGTGACTCATGCCCTTGGAGGAATCCAGAAGATCATGAGTGGATTCCAGACATTGGACAGTTGGAATTTGATTTTGCTTTTGATTGTGACTGTGGCCTGATATTTTTCCCTCCTGAAGGAAGAAGGTATTTTAGTGGAGCCCACAGTTAAGAGACTTTGAATTTTTAAAAGACTTTGAATTTTAAGAGATTGGATGTTTAAAAGGTACTGAAATGTTAATATGTAAGAATTTACAAAGACCGTGGGGCTTGTAAAGTTATTTAGATCTTGGGGATGAATAAAGAAGTAAGGGTCGAGGCTTATTGGTGATGTGTTTGTGTGTCAAGTTGACAAGGGGTCAATTGTACTGACTAGTTTTGTGTGTCAGCTTGACACAAGCTGAAATTATCACAGAGAAAGGAGTTTCAGTTGAGAAAATGCCTCCATGAGATCCAGCACTAAGGCATTTTCTCAATTGTGATCAAGGGGGAAGGGCCCCTTGTGAGTGGTACCATCTGTGGGCTGGTAGTCTTGAGTTTTATAAGAGAGCAAGCTGAGCAAGCCAGGAGAAGCAAGCAAGCTAGTAAGTTACATCCCTCCTTGGCCTGTGTATCAGCTCCTGCCTCCTGGCCTGCTTGAGTTCCAGTCCTGACTTCCTTTGGTAATGAACAGCAGCATGGAAGTGTAAGCTCAATAAACCCTCTCCTCCCCAACATGCATCTTGGTCATGATGTTTGTGTAGGAATAGAAACCCTGACCAGGACAACAAAGCTATCTATCTTTTGCAAATAGCTTATCAATCACACATGGCTTCTGGGTTAGGGGTGGGAAATATGTCAGCTTCTCCTTTTAGCTCTAGGGCCCCATCTGGTGCATACCTGTGCAGTCCTTGTGCATGCTGCCTCAGTCCCCCTGAGTTTATATGAAAAAAAAAAAGTCAGTTCTTGGACTCTATCCTGAACCCACTGAATCAGAATCCCTGAGTCTGGTTCCCACACTCTGTATCAACAGGGGCTCCTTTTCTGATGTACAAGCATACTGAAGAATCTCTACTTTAGATATGTACTAACCCACATGTCTGCTGGGGCTCACAACCTCCACGCTATTCTACCTCCAGCTGCAATTGATTCCTCTCCTGCTGCAATCTTTGCTCTACTTACATTACCAAGAAACAGTTGACAATAACAAGCAAGATCCCAGAGTGTTTAAAAATCCACCTCCTCCAGGTGTACCCTAACAAATGTAGCATGTGGTCAGTTCAGTCTCACACATTTTAAGCAATGAAAGGGTTATATGACCCTAACCACTGGACTCAGCATTAACTTGGCAAGGTGATAGATTCCTCAGTTTAGGTGAGTTTTATTGACTAGTTTCAGAATTTGGTATAAGTTAATGAGTTTCTTTTCAAATGTGGCAGTTTATATATAATATGAATGATAACTCTTAACTCAAGGAACTGGATGAACATTCTTAAACTATTCTGAGTAAATAGTGAATTGCTGGCCACAGTTTTAAGAAAGACAAAAAAAAAAAATCTTCTTTGATTGTTCATTAACTGAAGGACTTGCTGCATCTTAGAGAATTCCTGATTCATCTGAAGGTACCATTTTTGAATTCAAGAAATTATGGAACCCTAAGTGGCTCATAAAGAATTATTAGAGAGCTAGTTCTTGAAGGTGTGTCCTAATTTTGATCCTTCTATCTTAGGACATCTTTGGGGAACTATCCCAGGTTGGGTAGTTGGTGAAAGAAAACTAATGTCCTACTTGGCAGACTGCGGTCATCCCACCTGCAGGAACATGAAAACCCAGACCTGAATGTATCTGCCAAAGATCATGCCCATTAGATTAAGTCAGTTGGATACAGAAAAGACAATTTGCAAATTCGTGTACTCATTTATGGAAAGGTATGTTTCCAGGCCAGAGCTAGTCAAGGCTACAGAGAAGTAAGTGACAGTCAGTTCAGTAACTCATCCACCTGCAGCCTGCCTACTGGATCCCACTGGGATGATCTTACATTCAGTTTAGACATGAGCTGTAACAATTCGTTTTAGAAAGGGAATTATTTTATGCCAAATTAGAATACATGAAACAGCGTAACCTAAATACGCACTTTCAAAGTAGCTGTTAATGTTGTTTTGAGAGGGAAAAAGAAACACATCACCTTCAGTAAGTTTTACTTTTATCTCTTAATATGTTTTTGAATAATGAATGGTCTGCAGACCATGTTTATTGCAGCTCTGAAAAGAGAGACTGCCACTCGGGCAGAAAAAAAATATATAGAAGTTTCAAATCACTAGCAGTGATAAGTAGCCCTGCGCGAATAAATTTGAAAGAGGGAGGTGCTACAAAGTCTCTCTATTAGCATCATGACACCTTGCAAGAGGGAACTTGTGCTGGGGAAAAGTTGGGAACAGTGTGACACATGA
This sequence comes from Uromys caudimaculatus, assembly GCA_028551405.1. Classification (NCBI taxonomy): domain Eukaryota; kingdom Metazoa; phylum Chordata; class Mammalia; order Rodentia; family Muridae; genus Uromys; species Uromys caudimaculatus. The sequence goes on from CM052703.1 coordinate 805,599, forward strand.
GAAGAGAGAAACCTGCAATCAATTGCTTTCTACTCTGCACATGCGCACACATTTGCACAACCCCCACTGCTCAGCCTCAGGCCTGCAGCTGTCTAGAAGTAAGACAGGAAGGTTGGCAGGCTCTGGGTCTCTAAATCCTATCCAATCTACAGACAACACCTCACGTATCCGAACAAAATATCACCTGTTGGTCATCAGTATCAGAGAAATTTGCATGGCTGCTTCTGGAGTGAGAAATCAGCCCTCACAGAGGCAGACGTTGGAAGCAGATAAAGCCTAAGAAGAATGCCTCTTTTTTTGACTTTAGAGATTAATGCAGATGAGAATCCATCACAGTCATTTTAGGGAGACACTTCTCCATTACAGATAACTGGAACGGGGGACTATCGTCTTACCTAATAATGGGATCCTTTACTGCAGACACCGTCACTTATCAGCTACATTAGTTTAAAACCATTTGAACTTCACGTTATTGGGCTTTAGGAAGATTAAATTACCGAACTTTTGTTGGTGAGTATCTCTGTGAAATTTTCTGAAAAGGATAGTCTCCCTTCTTTAGGTGAAAGTGAAGCCAAACTGCATACTTTATTGATATTTGCAGGCATACAAATGGCTGTGCTAATGCACTCTAATGTCTGCCTGCTTTATAGGGAGACTGCTGCTCTGCTTTGCCCCTCTCTTTTTTTGAGATAATGTGGAGGACTGTAGTCTCTTTGTGAACTTAATCCTCACGATTGCTTCCCCCTCCCCTTCCTTCTTTCCCCCAAAGCCTTATTTATTAGAAGACTTATACTAAAATTCTCTTGAAAAATGCTTCATGGTTGCCTCTGCCATGAGCATAGTGTCTGTAGGGTTCAAACACCAAAAATAACCCAATTTGGTCTCCATTCCCCTCCCCCTTTCTCTGGTGTGTGTGTGTGTGTGTGTGTGTGTGTGTGTGTGTGTGTGTGTGTGTGTGTATAGGTCAGAGGTCAGTCTCAAGTGTTATTCCTCAGGGTTGCAGTTCACCTTATTTTTGTTTTTATTTTGTTGTTGTTTTATTTTTCTCCTCCTCCTCCTCCTCCTCCTCCTCCTCCTCCTCCTCCTCCTCCTCCTCCTCCTCCTCCTCCTTCTTCTTCTTCTTCTTCTTCTTCTTCTTCTTCTTCTTCTCTATTCCCAGCTCCCCCACTCCCACCCCACCCCCATCTACCCCTTCTCCAGTTCCCTACAGAAAATGGCAGGGATTCCCAGGGATATCAACCAAACATGACATACCATGTTGTAATAAGACTAAGCACATCCCCTCATATTAAGACTGGATGAGGCAACCCAGTAGAAGGAAAAGGGTTTCAAAAGCAGGCAAGAGTCAGAGACAGCACCCGCTCCCACTGTTAGGAGTCCCATAAGAACACCAAGCTACACAACCATGACATACATACAGAGGACCTAGATCAGACCCATACAGGCTCCCTGGTTGTCAATTCAGTCTCTAGGTATTTCACTGGTCTGGGACTTGCTGATTCGGGTGGGCTGGCTGGCCTCCTGTCTTCTCTCCCTGGTACTAAGATTACAAGCATGAGTCACTATGCCTCCTTTTTGTTTTGTTTTTTTAACATGAGTTCTGGAGATCAGACTCAGGTCCTCATGCCTCCAGGATAACACTTTCCTAGCAGGGCAATCTTCCCAGTTCTCATGCTGGTCTTAAGGGTTCAGGTAAGAAACAGAGGGACATTGACGCTGTTCCACAGGCAAGCTGTCCTACAGAGGCTGCAGAAATAAATACCCATGCTGAGGAAGAGAGTCAGTCTCTAAGCAGTGATGACTGGCTGTTTTCAGAGTCATTTTGTAGACATCCTGCCTCTTAGTTCCAGCAGGGGTTTGTATTCTCTAGTTAACAGAATCTTAGCCAGCATCTAGAACTGACCTTCTAGTTTTGAGCAAGAGTTACAAATGTTCTGTGAATACTGGGTAGAATTAATGGATGACTCACTTGCCCTTACACTTGCACACATGAATAAGCTAATTTTTTGGCAAAGATGAAAGTGGGACCAGAGAATTCCAACCCCAGTAGGTAGTAATACTGTGACTTCCCTGAGAAAAGAAATAAAATGGGAAGAAAATGATAAATGAGCCATGTGTATCTGCAAGATAGCAGAGATGGGTAAGGTTTGTCATACAGCATGTGCACACACATACACCACACACACACACATACACCACACACACACACACACACACACACACACACACACACACACACACAGGAGCTAGAGAGATGCTTCATCAGTTAAGGGTGTGTACTGTTCGATTACTGAGTTCAGTTCCCAGTACCTAGGGACAACTTGCAACTGCCTGTAACTAGCTCCCAGGGATCAAAAAACCCTCTGATTTTCACAACTATCTACATTTATATGCACACACCATCCCCAGAGAAGCACATATAGACACACTATTAAAAATGACAAAATGCCTTTTTTCTTTTTTTTTTGAGATAGAGTTTCTCTGTATAGCCCTGGCTGGCTGTAGATCAGACTGGTCTTGAACTCACAGATATTTGTTTGCCTCTGTCTCCTGCATACTGGGTTCAAAGGTGTATACCACCACTGTCCAGTGATAAGTAAGTCTTTTAAAAATGTAAAAGTAAAAATCCAGTGTATATCAAAGTCTGTTTCTATTCTGGTTATTTTTAAGAGAGCTCAGGTGTTTGGTAGTCCCTGGAACTTGGTCACTTGTGTGCTTAAGATGGACACGGTTAAAATGCAGTGGTCTGAAAAACTTCCAGGACTTGGTAATATTTTGATTTTCAAAGACTACTGAAAATTTGTAAGAAAAGTGAACAGTAGACTGAGATAAGTTTTTTTTTTATACTAAGCTTTGATCTTGCAAAACGGATGAAACTGAAGATTGTTCTTATAACCAAGAAGCATCTAGCAAGCAATGAATACAGCACCTGCCATTCCAGTAATGCACTGAAATCTGCCAGATAAGTCACAAAATGAAGTTGCTCTCACACAATTTCTAGATCCAGGTAGACAGCCCAGTTTCCGTGTAAATCAAAGCATCGTTGACAGTAAGTTGGTTCAAGTGCTGAATCTAGAGGCAATACTATTAGTTGGGTGTTGGAGGGTACAGGAAATACTATGTAATCCCAGCAACTTAGAAGGCTGAAGAGGGAAGAGGCTTGTGAGTTGGAGGACAGCCTAAACTATATAGAAAAATCTGGATCTCAGTGAGTGAATGATTAGTGAAAGAATGAAAAAAGTAAAATAAAATCAAGATCCTTAGTATTTTATTGGCATTAGTTAGAAAATCCTGACATGTCTACTCTGTGTTGATCTGGAATCCTAAACCTGGAAATAAAAGGAGTCTTTTAGAGGAATCTTTTTCTAGCCTGAATTAGAACACAGACTTGGTTCAGATTTTCTACATCCTACTAGACACCCCAAGCTTGTGTTTGTCCAGGTGTTTATCACATGGATCCATTCCCAAGTGTGGGAACGTGTGCAAAGGCAATTATCTCTTATCTTACAAATAACTATTCACTGAGATCTGGCCAAACTTTTCTAAGGGGGCTTTGGCTTGAAATGAAAGTGTCAGTGGGTTTATTTCATTCCTTATTTAAGTATCAGGAACCATCTTCGTAGGGTTTCCCCCTAGCCATCCCACTGTGGTACACCTGTGGGCACCACAGTACGATATTTGAGATATTGAGTCTCTTTAAACAAGATACACAGTTGTCAAATGTGGGATAAAGTATAGCTAGACTTTTTCTGAGACGCCAAATATCCCCAGAACACAAAGGGAACAGGAGGAGAGAGGGGTGCGGGGACACTAATGGAGCATCAACTTCTCAGACATGTTGACTCCAGAGAAGCAAAGAAGGGGAAGGCCCAGGGAGGAAGGGTCACTCTGATAAGAACAGGGAGTCTCTTTCTCCCATTGTGCCTGTTACACTTATTGGTGTGAATAAGGTTGTTTTGTTTTCAGAGAGACAATCATGAGCAAAAGCAACAAAAAGACAGCGGGTGATAAGCAAGCTCAGGAAATCTGAGAAGGCACATTCATGATAATATATGTTAATTTAGTTGGATAGATGTGAATATTTCCTTAAAGAACAAAGGAAGTTGGGCTGTGGCTATGATTTACATGCTAAGGACTTTATATAGGCGTTACTTGTGTTCAAAATGGACATATCTTTGCAGTCATATCTGTTCATTATGTTTTGTTGGGATGGCTTATTTATTTTAAATTACCTCTTCTTCTTCTTCCTCTTTTTTTTTTTTTTTTTTTTTTTTGCTTTGGAGATAAAAACTCTGGTGGAGCCAGACTTCAAATAGATGGTGTTCTGAGCACATCAAAACAAAGAAAGTGTTTCTGAAACCAAATGAAAGCATTTTTTGAATGACTCCCCCATCCATTCACCGCTCCTTTCAGCTCAGCGGCTCTGGCTCAGATAAAGCCTCAGACACCTTACAGGCTATTCAAAAGTATCAGATTCAACTGAAGGTGAAGAAAACGGGCTATCTGGAATATTCATGAGTTGGGAGCATCCCAAGTTCGGCCATTGTCTGAATGACTTCACAATTTCTTGGGGTGTATGTTACATAACAGATTTTCACAGGCACCTAGAGCTCCAAACCAAACCTTGTGAGTCTAGAGCACACGCGCACACACACACATACAACCTCACACACACATACACACAGCCTCACACACATACCTTATACACTCACACACACACACTCACACACTCACACACATCCTCACACACACATATACCCTCACACACAACACACACCTACACCTATACCCACACTCTCTCACACACACAAATATACTCTTACATACCCTCACACACACCCTCACATACATCCACACACTCTCACACGCTCTCACACACACACCCTTATATACACCTTCACAGACACACACCCTCTCACACACATACACCCTTACACACACACGCACACTCACTCACACACATACACACCTTCACATATACACACCCTCACACATATACCCTCACACACAGACCACACATACCCTCACACACAAACACACACAAGACACACAGACACACATACATACCCACACCCACACATCCTTTCACACACACATACCACACACCCTCACACATATACACAATACACACACACATACACCCTCACACACCTTCTCACACACACACCCTCTCACACACATACACCCTTACACACACACTCACACATATACACATACTCTCACAATACCTTCAACACCCTCACACACACATATACACACACCCTCTCACACACACACCCTCACACATACAGCCACACACCCCACCCCTCCGATCCCCCCATATACACTCTCACACACACACACACACACACACACACACACACACACACACACACCTTCTCTTGCTCTGTCCTAGTTCCATTCTTCCCTAACCCAGGTTCTAAGGAAAACACTGCCCTATCTTTGGGGTGACTATTCTATTTTTTCATTTAGCAGGCTCAACTATGGCCTTGATAATACTTCTTAAAGTTTGTTCAAATTCATGTTTTGTTTTCTAAATATGTAGAGCTTTTAACTTCCACTGGAGCAATGCCCAGATCAGTATATCACACTTTTTGGAAACAGAGAGACAAAATGTGTACGGAACCAGGTGAGATGCAAACAGAGAGTACTAAGAGGCATAAATAATCATTCCTCTTCTGTCCAATGAGAGTGGTATTGCCAAGGGTCTGTACTGAATCAGAAATTAGAAGACACAAGTGATACATTTGATACTTTCTTCTCCATAAGATTGCCATCTGCCTAATGGTTTGCCTGCAATTTTCAAACCTGTGTCCCTAAAATCTTATGTGGGAGTCCTTACGTGTATCCCAGATGGGCTTCCATTGTGACTTTGAACAAACAGATTTTCCCACCCAATTTTCCAATCTAAATAATCAGGGAACAGAACCTTACTTTCAAAGGCCCACCACTGAATGGAAAAGAAGCAACTGTGAACTCTTCTAATTAAAAATAAATGGCAAGCCACTGATGAGATCTTAGACTAACTCTGAATCCGTGGAGAGATTTGAGATGGAAGGTGCTAGGAAAACCAATGAAGTTGTCTGCAAGAAGAGCAGATTACACTTTCCCGAAAGGTATGTCCATATGCTGACCCCTAGAACCAATGGATGTGAAGAGAGATTTTCACAGATATGTTCAAAAATCTCAAGATGGTATTATTTTGCATTATCTGGGTAGCTCCTAATTCTAATGACAAGTGTCTCTCTAAGAGACAGAAGTGTGATCGCAGCGCAGCACAGAAGGAAAGAGAAAGTGAGGCAGAGATTACAGTTATGAGGCCACCAATCCAGGAGCATCCAAAACTACTCAAAACTGGGAGGCAGAGAGAACTCCCTCAGAACCTTTGGAGGGAAGAGTAGCTGGCCGACACCTCATCTTCAGACTTCTAGGCTCCACTCAGCCTCCTTGCTGTTGGTTACCGTGCTCTAGGAATTTACTGTGTTGGTATGTCTGTCCTTTTTCCATAAACAGCCACAGGCAGAGTTTACCTACAAATTGCAAGAGCTGTGGCAGGCCTAACGCACCACTTCTCAGATACCAGTGTGTATGTATGAAAGACCAAGTCTAAAACATACTGGAAACTGCAGTGTTATTTGGCATATGAGACTCTCTACTTCAGGATCGGGCAGCTTGATTCTCCTGGCTTTTCTGGTGACCGTGATAACATTTGGGAAATCTATATACTTGATTGGAAGGGCAACTGGTTCACTTGTAAAAGATTCAGGATTGTGACTTTTGGGCTAAGAAGCAGGGGTCACTACTTTGTTGGCTGAACTTGGTGGAAGATAGAGGGATAAAAGCAGGGCTGTCTGCTCTATTGTTTTTACCTGAGTCTTCTTGGCCACCTATCTAGGTCATCAGGGTGCATGGCTAGTTGAAAAAGAAACAATGAAGAAGGTTTGGATGAAGAATACATGCTAGACTGTCCAGGGAAGACTTCTAACTCAAGACTCAGCCTTCCAAGAGATTCTCAGTCTCTTTCATGCTCGTCTGCAATTCTCAAGGCTGTCAGTTTCTGACTGGAAAGGAACGAGTTGGAGATGAGCTGGAGTTATACTTTGGAGAGTTTTTATACCAGGGCTGGAGCTCTGACACGCTACCTGGCTTACAAGTAAATTCTTGACCAGTGAGTCTTTCTTGGTTACTCTCTTAGTTCATTGTGTTGCCTAGTTCTAAGTGAGTGCCTCATATTTGCTGACTGGATCACTGCCCCTCACATTCTGCTTTCCTGCATCTGAGTAGAGTTCAACTTAGTTGTGCTTTCTTCTTTGGGGAAGTCCTTCATGATCTAGGTTATGAATCTTTCCAGGGGATAGGGTGCTAAGTTAACCTTGCCACTGTTCTATCAGTGTGCCTCCTACACTGAATCGCCAGTGTTACTTCTCCATTCTGCCTTTCCCTTCCACGTGAGCACAAAGGTGAGCAGCATGCCTACCTGGTCTGCTTCACTCTTTGTGTAGTAATGTATGAAATCATACGCATGCCATATTAATATGACTTTAGGCATTATGTATGCATAATGGATGGTAATATATGGCCATTCTTGACATATGACCGTTCTCCCAGAGATACATGAACAAATATCTTCTCAACTCAGAAAAATGATGACAGACTAAAGTAAGGATATTACAAAAGTCCAACTTTTGAGTTTTATTGGGGTTACTTAGAGGAGCAGAAATAACTCAAAGACATCTGAATAATCAAAAGCCCACTTCAGCATGGGCAATAGCTCATGAAAGCTGGAAAGCTGGAGTACACGACACCACCAGTAGGTAGCTTAACAAGAAGTGTCTTTTCCAGATAGATCAGTTGGTCTGAACCTCTTTTCTAGACCTTTAGTCTGGTCACTGCTTCTCTCAGGCAATACAGGTAGTCTCAGCCTCTTCTAGGTATTGGCATGAATGAGCGAAGGGTATCTCTCAGCAGTTCTAACTACTTAGATATGCTTGGGGAGGTAGATACCTAGTGAGTCAGGTCATTTGAGGGACTTCCTGAAGTCTTTGAATTGTTTATTTCCTGAGCTTAATTAGTGTTCCTGCAGAACAGAATGTTTTACCAACCCTTAGAACATCCTGTCATTTCACCTTCCTTTTAACATCCTCTGTCTAACAAGCTCCTCTTCCAAGTGAACAGTTTTTATCTTGGAGGAAATTGATATACAACAACCACCTGCACCTACCTAGGAATGCACTCACTTGATGTCCAAAATCTGAAAGCAATTTGCTAGGTTTCACTTTAGATCTGTATGTGCATTCACAAATACATACATACATACATACATACATACATACATACATACATACATACATACATACATTCCATCCACACTCACATCTATTTATCCACCATGTTCATCTATCTATTCATCCAAACATCTACCTACTCATTTGTCTGTCTATCTATCTATCTATCTATCTATCTATCTATCTATCTATCATCTATCTATCCATTTATTCTACCTACCTATCTATCCATCAACCCATTTACTCATTTACTTATCATCTATCTGTCCATTCATCCACTCACACCCATCTATCCAATAATCTACCTACCCATCCTAAAATATCATCCACCCACCCATCCATCCATCCATCCATCCATCCATCCATCCATCCATCCATCCATCTATCCATTCATTCATGCATCCTTCACTTTACTTAGTACTTTTCTACAATTTGCTTTTTACTTCTTAATATCATGTTTTGGGGAGCTTTTCAACTCAATGTATAGTGATCCATTTAATTTCATGGTGCCTCAATAGCTGTTAATAGACATTGCATTTTTCTTTGTCATGAATCAGGTAGCAAGGTACCTCCTCAGACCTGCATACCTGCACACAAGTGTATTTCTTCTTGATAGATATAGTTACTAAGTTAAAATTTTCAACTATCTTGATAATTTCGATGGAAACTTTTCCCTTTTTTGCCTCCATACTTAGCACTCTCTGGGAATTGCTTCTAGTTGGGGGAACATTTGCATTTATTTTGAGCTGCAGTTTCAGTTCAACTTTAGGTTTATTTTTTCCATAGACTTGTGCCTTTCTATCTTCAGAAGTTTCTCCAATCCCTGTTCACTCTTCTTTATTTTATAATACTGTCAAGAGCAGGCATATGTACACACATTTCTGGTGACTTGTGAAAGATGTTAGTGAGCTTAGCCTGCTCTGTGGAGCCAGGTAGTGATAATTAACCTATGGCCCGTGAACAGAATGAACACTTAATAACCACTCTACATGGAAAAAACATACTCACTGCAAAAGTGTGTGCGCGTGTGTGTGTGTGTGTGTGTGTGTGTGTGTGTGTGTGTGTGTGTGGCTTTGGGCAGGTACCAATATTTGGTCAAGCACAAATATTTCCTTAAAGGTCCGGCATGGTAGTATTATTTGTTTGTGGATCATTTCTGAAGATACTTCACTGCAAGGTACTGTGTAGCAGATAACTATCTACGTAGGGGTAGAACTGGGATGGGCTTGAGGGCAACATTAGGCTTAATTTCCATGTACATTCAGTGTGAAAGATTATTCTCCCCACCCCCACACCCCCACATTCCTGGAGGCCCCAGAACCTCCTACCAGAGAGTGACAAGAAGATTTAATGGATCTTTCAATTTGATAACTTGTGTCCAATAAAAGGATGTGTTGGCATACATGTCAGACACTCAGCTGCTTTTTACATTTCCTTTAGAGATTTGACACCACTTAGATGCTAGGGATACATGACTGTTAATGGGACAGCCTCAGAGGACGCTTACCTACAAGTGCATGCTCTGGATTCTTGGCTGGAATTTGCTGCTTTCCACTTGAGATTCACAGACATTCTAACAATCTGGCTTCCATTGATTGAGCCCAAACAGGTCCTGTTCTCCAGCCCTGCACTGCTCCGGTTTGCTCCTGCTGACAGGTGCTGCAGATGTGAGGCCTGCTGGGCCTTCCTCGGCAGCCATCTGTCAGCAAGGCCTTCGCTCCTCCAGGCAACAGGCGTGTTGATAAGAATATACACTTTCTGCAGTTGACAGACTTTGCTATTCAAAACACTGTTAAAGAAATGGCTATAGGAATTTAATTAGCAACTTCCATTAAGAGATTAGATGAGAAAGAACAAAGAGAAACCGAGGGAAAGGCTTCTTAATAAAACTGGAGAAGCTTTGGAATTATTCATAGTGTAACAAAGGAAACATAGAAACTGCTCTGTGAACTGTGAGAGGTGACAGATATATTTGAATGTTTTCTTGTGGCCTGACTGGGCTCTGACTAATGAAGCCCAGAGTAAAAGGCAAAACTTTGAGAGCAGCAGTCTCTGGCTCCATCGAGAAGCAGATAGACCTGAGCAGTGCAGCAATCCAGTGTGCTGTCAGGCTGCATGGCCCTAGGGTCTGTGGCTAGTGGTCTTGCCCTACATGGGCCACTTGTTTTATCTGTATGCCAAGATGTGGTAAGAGAATATAAAGATCCATAAACACCCATTCTTTCTCAATAAACAAACAAATAAGCAAGCAAATAGATATATAGATAAATACATAAATAAATGAAAATAATAAATAATAAAAAATTTAAAATACATGAATCATTCTAATGATTTAGCAGAATCGTGGCTATGTAACTGTCTTCATGGAGTTTCTAATGTTAGTATGAAATACAACACACAGATAATTTATAAGGGAAAGAGCTGTATTTCTCATTGGGAAGTCTACTATAGAGATGCAGCAGTCAGTGAGGGATTTTGTGCTGTATCACAAGTGGGTAAGAGGAGGAAAAGAAATACATTTACTTCTTATCAAGAGCCTGCTCCTGTGATAACAAACCTACTCCCTGATAACAGCATTAGTCCATTCTTGAAGGCAAATCTTTCACGATCTAATCAACTCTTAAAGGTTCTTACCCTCAACACTGCCTCCTTCAGAAATAACATAGGAACTCTGGATAACATATTCTAACTTTAGCAGTAGTGGGGAAGATCTTTAGATCTTATATAAGATCGGGAGGAGGGAGTTTCTGAGCCCATTTTGTTTAAACATCTTAGTTGTATCCCTCCCCCTCCCCCACCCATGCATCTCAGGCTGGCTTTGAACTTTTAAGTAGTTGAGGGTGACCTTGAATCCTTGATGTTCCTCCATCAACCAAGAAATGGGATAACAGGCACATGTCATCATACTCAGCTTGTGTAACTGTGGAATTGAACTAGAGTTTTATGAATGCTAAGCAAGCACTTTGCCAACTGAGCTGTATGCCTAACCTATATATCTTACATTAAATAGCAAAACACATGGTTCATTCAATATTCAATGGTGAATTCACACACTGATTCCTTAAATGACAGGGCTCTTCCTAAAGATGCAAGTAAAACAACAAGCCAAACAGAATTGAATCTGTAAAGCAGCCTTCTGTAGGCTTAGATTTTTTTAAAACCTACAACTCCCCTTCTATTCCACCATTCAAAGGTAGGGCAGAAAAGATGGTAAATAGGACACGGGGATGTGGACCTGTTTAGAAGTAGTTCTTTAGGCTGATTCAATTCTACATTTGTCAGGATGCCAGCAGTCGAGTTCAAAAGTGTCACCAAACACAAATCAGCAATGGCTGTAGGGTCCACCAGAAACCACGAGGCCTCCACCAAATGAGCAGGAGTCAGCAGGAGCAACCAGAACCAGCAGGAATGCCAGGAGTTCTCTCAATGAAGTGAAGATCACCAAGACTGGAGACCAACAAAGAGTTACACAGCTAGCCATGCAAGCGCATAGTCACTGTCTGTTGAATCCTACTTATCCTCTCTCTCTCTCTCTCTCTCTCTCTCTCTCTCTCTCTCTCTCTCTCATCATGGGTCTTCTTATGGGTCCGCTTCAGCAAAACATCACGTGAGTCTGCATCACATGACAAAACCAGAAATTTCCACTTCAGGTTTCCCCTCGCAAGCAATTTTTTCTTGTCTGTGGCTGCTTCCATTAGGTTAACGGTCTTCTTGAACTCCAGAGGCAGAGATAGTTTTCAGGTTATAATGTTTTTCATTTTCATTTTCTTAATGGCTCAAAGATAAACAGACTCGAATGAGAATCCACGTCAGAATTCTGTATCAGAATGTGTCTGTGAATGCAGACTCATTATGCTCATTTTCATTTGGCATAAACTCAGGTTTGGTTAGATTATCTTTATGATTTTCAGAAGTTCTGATAGCCACAGGAAACTTGAAAACAAAGATTAGGGCTGGTGGATCAGTGGTTGAATACTGTCTTAGCATGTGAGGCTCTAGGTTCCATCATACCTTATGCACACGCACTCGTGCACGCATGTGGGTGTGTACATGTACGTGTACGTGTGTGTGTGTGTTTGTACTTGTAAAATTTTAGGTTTGAATTAAAGCTGACCTCTGCTATAAATCTGTCCAATGCTTACGAGTATGTGCACAAATTTGTCTAGTAAAATAAATGAAATTCTTAGGAGATTAACTATCCTTAATTCCAGAGTCAAAATTAGATAAAGTGCATTAATTAAGAACCAAATCACAGCCCTACATACTGTGCTTACATGATTTCTTTGTTATGGGTTCCAGTTACTAATATGTTAATTATTATTCTTTTTGTTTCTAACAGGAGTGTGTGTGTGTGTAAGATTGTTCAAGACAAAATAGATGTGTGGACTTAAAAGAGTGAATACAGAGCCAGAGAATTGCTGATGGCATGCAGAAAGAGCCAAAGAAAATTGTCATCATCATTTGTTCTTGTGAACTCAAAACCTTCTTTACAGTTGTCAGTGTAAAATGAGCTCAGAAAATATGTGACTTCAGTGTTGCTAAATGTAAGCCACCTAGTTTATGTGGGTTGTAAGGGCTGCTTTGAAGCCTTTGTAGGTGACACAGTGATGACCTCAGGCCTTCTGGGAACTAAACTTCCTGTCAAACATTCTAATGGGCACTCCCACCGGGGTCCTCTTCCCCAGGACCTCTTTCTTAATCTACCAGAAAAAAATCTTTATAACCAAAATGGGGAGTCTCTGATGGCTTATCCCCAGAAACAACAGATGAGTAGGGAAAGAAGCATTACTTCCTGTAACTACTGGCATGGGGTTTTCACCCCAAACCCACAGACTCCCCTCAACTTGTTTCATTCCAAGAATAAGTGAAACACATCTTCCTCAGAATCTGCCTCTTTAAGACCATCTTCAGAGTTAAACAGACATCCACCTTTCCTTAATATACCCAGAAAACAAAGGTCACACCTTGTATCCTGAAATATCCCTGCTACTCTTGGGATTTGAGTTCTGCGTTGTAAATCCCATTGCTTATTCCTGGAACGAGAATCTGTTTATTCTGTAAATATTTTCTGAGCATGGACCGCCTGCCATGCCCTAGTTCTAGACACTGGAGATAGAGCAGGAGGGAAAAAGGCAAAGCAAAAGGAAGACCAGAAAAGCACAAATGTGGCCTACATAGCATTTACATAGTAGTGGAGAGACCAGCAGTAAATGGGCATGGAATGAAGAAGATAAGTGCGTAGAATTTTCATCAACATGAGAGGGAAAGGGTGAGGGTTCCTTTAGATGTGGTCACAAGAGATTTCCTTGTGGGTCATAGAGCAGGCTTTCAGAGGCAATGCCCTTGTAGCACAGGGGCTACATATAGAAGCCATTCTATAGGTCAGAACATCAAGCAGCTCCAAAAGCTTCCATGTAGTGGGGAATCTGTGATTTCTTTCCCAACAACAAAGGGGAGCTCTCAGTATTAAGTCTTAAACCTAGAGTCAGCTCAAGGAATGTGCTCATGAAAATTAAATACCTTCTTAGTTTTTTTTTTTTTTTTTTTTTTAAACAAGCTTGAACCAGAAAATCTTGGAATGGAGAAGCATCCTTGGCTCTTGATCTTGAGAAGTCAGAGGTGGCCAAAGCTATTTGGGTCTGAAGAGGGTTATCTGATCTTCAGGGAACAGCCAGTCAGCTGTCCCCAAGATTATCCTTAGAGGGACAACGATGTCCTTCCATCCTGCAGTATCTCTTTTAAACTTATGTTTAAATAGCCATACTTAAGTGATAAGGAAGGTAGCCTTTCACCTCCAGGATCCTAACTGGATTCAAACTCTAGTCTTCTGGGAAATGAGTTTGGTCGTCTAAGCTGAGCCTCATAGACAAAAGTCCTTATCTCCAAACTCCAAGCATAATTCAGCCCACCATGGCAGGACTAGAAGTCGGCTCTCAGGGAAAGAAACAGAATGAGTTCGGATGGAAAGTAAATTACCAAAGTAGTTCAATCAATCCTAGATTCAAATTCATAGTGTTTAATTGATGGTTCTTTTTTGTCTGAAATACAAGACTGATTCTGAGCACCACATGTTCTAGCTACATCCCCAAAACAGGGTTTGGGGGGAGCACTTAGACAGCTAAGCCTCCAAAAAATGAGGTCCAAGCTGCAAAGACACATAAGCTTTAGCACCTTAATAAAGTTAATTATTCTTTGAATAGTTTCCTTATCGTCCTCAGAAGAACACGGCCCCTACACACTGCAAGTAGGGACCATCTTTTTATCTCTTGGATATAAGTGAAGATCTCCAAACATGTGCTAAGATGACATGTTCTCAGGCTGATTTGGTAAGTTTTGAGCAACACATTCAATGTTGTCCCCAAACACAGCAAACCCAAGAATAGAACTGAGTCAAAAGGAAGCAAGAAAGACCAGGTCTCCAGATGACTCTCTGTTTGACTCCAGAAGGAACAATTACAGGCAAGAAGCTTGGTGGACTCAGCCCCATTGGTGAAATATATTCATGGGGGCGGGGGGAGAGCAGGGGGGCACTTTGTGGAGAAAGGTTGCTTTCCAGGTAGGCAAAGCCGGGCATTATTTTCCCTGCCTTTCACCTGCCCCCAGCCCCTCTGTGTTCCATTTACAGACTTAACTTGTTTTTTTGCCCACAATAAAATGGATGACAGTTTCATTACAGAATGGCATTACTTGTCAAACTTTGAATTACTGATCATAAAAAAAAAATCTGTTCGGCTTTGAAGGATTGTTGGAGGGCTTCCACTTTCCTCTCTGTGTATGTATTTTTATCAGTAGGGCTGTTTAGTGCAACACACAGGAGCAGGGTGCAGAGGGGAGGGAAGAAGAAATCAAACCAGGCTGTGGAGCCCAGGGCCTGCTGTATTCTCCCCATATAAACAGGCTTCTATCACAGCTCGAGACAGCAGAAATAAAAGGGAGCTTTTTTGGCTCACAGCTATAAAAAAAATTATCATAGTGATGAAGTTCCTCAGCCATCAACAGAGCTGTGATAACACTGTTTGATGATGATTTTCCCATGAATGTTAAGCAGCCGCCACTGCCGAGGCAAAGGAGCTTATCTGCACCTAATACTGATCTCTAATTCCTGCCCTCCTTGAACCATCCATTTTCTAACAGCATTAACTGGCAAATTTACATCCCATCTTAATGCTTCTAAAGAGGACAGGAGATGAAGAGCAAATGACAGCGGTGTAATGAGGTGGCTTTTTTCTCCTTTCTCTTTAATGGCTGAAGATTTACACAATTGTCTGTAAGCTTATATAGAGAGCTTACCTGAACCTTTTCCCCAGCATGGATTCGACTTGCAGGCGCTTTTGTTAACTAAACACACGTAAATATTTTTTAAGGAGGTTTAATAGACTTCCAAAGAAAGCCAAAGGATAGGAAAAGAGGGGGGAAAAAGAGAAAGAAAATCACAAATTTAAATGACATAAATAATATAAAATTTTGTAAGAGGGCTAGTAATTTCTGAAAAAACGGCGTCGTAAAAAAAAAAATAGTGTTCTGAGAGATGGTCACATAGACAGATTTTAATTCAAACATTAAGGATGATTAATTAAAGTGAGGATTTAAAGGGAGCTGTGTTCCACATGCCACCAAAACCTGGGATTTCTCTGATCATGTAACATCCATCAAAATACTACCTGTTCACTAACAGGGTGTGAAGAGATAGAAGGGAATTTCAATAGTAAATCTGAATGTAGGGAGCCACAATAGCCGGATGTGGGGAAATCCCATTTGTGTGTCCAGATGATAAAGTAAACCAAATAAAAATCACCATGGACGAGCCATTTAACATCACAGGCTGGAAACCTTGAAGTTGTCTTTGACTCTTTCGTCCCTTTCATCCTCTTTATCCAATCCATTACCAATCCTGCCTTTCCTTCCTTTGAAATGATTTAGGAAAAAAAAAAAAAAAAAACAACTCCTCTTTTTCTTTTCCCTCCCGCTACCCTAAGCCATTTGTCTAGCACCTCTCAATTGAAATAGGGTAGGCTCCCACTGCTTCCTCTGCCCCGCGCCCTCCTTCCACAGTGTTATTAAAATATATCTTAATATTCCTACCCTGCAATTTGAGTTGTTAGTAAACAAACAAGCTTGTGGTGTTCCTGTCCTGGCTATTCCAGCGGCAATCCTCACGGCATCTGCAATAGCGAATCTTGAACGTGAATTGAAATCAAGGTGTAAGACTCATGAGTTGGAAGCTGTAGAATACCAAAAAGGGAGGCAGTTAGAAGAGGAATGAACAGAGAGGTGTGTTACACTCCAATATCAGAGCAGAAGTTGGAGAGCCTTCTCTCCCAGGCCAGAGAGCAGGGCTCTTGGGCCTACATTGCTCTCGGTGGCATATTCTTCTTTGTTTGGTTTTTCCCCACTCTTTCAAGATGTAAAAAGCCCTTCTTAGCTAAGGGGAATATAAAATTAAGCTGCATTTTGCCTGCGAATGGTAGCTTGCTGACCTCTGAGTTAGTAGACTCAGTATTAAGATGGAATCTCCCAAACGGACCCTTAAATTTGACGTGAAAGTAAGCAAAGCTGGGTATGGCTGAGCGTGCCTGTCACCCCAGCAGTCAGGAGCTTGCAGGAGGATAAGCAGAAGTATCACAAGTTCAAGGCTATTCTGGACTACGTTAAAGAAAAGCCTAACAGGCTTGTTTTTTTTTTTTTTTTTTTTTGAAAACATTGATATATTAACTTTAATGTTCATAAGGAAAAGTAAATGACCTTAAATACTGAGAAGGGTCACCCAGACTTTTGCCACTGCAGCACGGCATTGTTATTTTGAAAGTTTAGGTTCAAGGACTGCCTGACTGATTGACTAAAATTGGAAAAAAAGATCTCATGATGTTTTAAGTGAGTCTATGATTTTGTATCAGATCTATTCCTAACTATCTTCATTTACATGCAGGTTGTAAGCTATGAGTTGGACACACCTGCCAGAGCCATCTTGAAAATAATTGGTCAGAATTAGGGGACTCCCACTTCCTGATTTTACAACCTCCTGTAGAGTTATAGCAAGACAGTGATACACTTAAATAAAAATCAGTCAGGTACTAAATAGAGAACCCAGAAGTAGACTCACAGTTATGTGCTTAGTTGATTTTGGTCAGTTTTTGAACAGAGTGATGCAAGGGAGGAAAGGTGGGCTTTTCAAGGAATGATACTAAATACAGATTTTTGTCTGAAAAGACTCTGACGTCTTTGTTTCTAGGACACTCACACTCACATCTTTCAGAGTTTCTCCTTCTAAAGTAGCTGGAAGCTACCTCCCTGACTTGACCTCCATCTCCACTCTCCAGCTCCATCTTCCAGGGTTTCATGACTTCTTCTTGTTGTTCTCCACTGTAAGGCTTACCTGGATGCTACTCTTCACCTGACCTGGGGAAGTATCAGTGTAGCTTGCAGTTTCCTCACCTGTGAGATCATGGAGGAGCTGCTAGGAGATGTAGAAATTCCTACAGACCCCTAAGAATAGGACCTGGCAGAAAACAGACTTATAAGCTCCTTTGCTCCCTCTTTGCTTCTCTTTCATCTTTGGGCCTATTATTTTTTCATGTTGCCTATACCCAGCCACTTTTCTGTCCTAATTTAGAGATAGCTGTCAACTGAATATGGCCCAGAGTCATCATAGGGAGTCTCAATTGGGGACTGCCCAGATTAGATTGGCCTGTGGCTATTTCTGTGAAGAATTGTCTTGTTGAATGATTGAGATGAAAGGAACTGGTCCACTGTGGGTGGTACTATCCCCAGGTGGGAGAGACTGGCCCACTGTGGGTAGTACCATCCCTAGGCAGGTTGTCCTGGACTGTATTTAAAAAATGTAGAGCAGAGAACCAAAGAGCAAGCCAACAAATAACATTCCTCTACGCTTTCCAATTCAGTTCTTGGGTCTAGTTCCTGCTTTGATTCTGCCTTGAGCTCCTGTCTTGGCTTCTCTCAGTGATGGAGTGTGACCTGGATGTGTAAGCTGGAAAACATCTTCTCCTCTCCTAAGTCTCTAATGGTCAGGGAGGTTTGTCAGACCAACAGAAAACCAAGCTAGGACAGTCCTCTCCTACCTGAGATGTTGATAACTGTAATAGATGATAAATAAATAACAAGCCACTGTGGTTTGCTTTGTTTTCGGTCTAATTGCAAGAAGCATTTTCATTTTAAGCCCCTCCCCCAACCTATAAGCTCCTTTTACTTAACCTAGAACTGGGCAGACAATAGATGCCCAAGTACTTCACAGGGGTGTTTGTTTCTAATTTGTCGTACGTAGAAGCGCGATGTATGTCCTTGTTATCTAATTCATAGCTACATTGTAGGAATATAAAATTAATGAGATGTAATTTAATGGAAAAAATCTATAAGCCAAACCAGATCAAGCATTCATCTTTGTGTCTTAATATGTTCTAGGGCTGTGATAAGAAATCTTTTCAGACATCAATTACTGTCCAACATACATCCCATTTCTCTCTCTCTCTCTCTCTCTCTCTCTCTCTCTCTCTCTCTCTGTATGTGTGTGTTTTGTTTTTGTTTTAAGAGACAGGGTTTCTCTTTGTGTAGCTCTGGCTGTCCTATAACTAGCTGTGTAAACTAGGCTGGCCTTGAACTCACAGAGATCTGCCTGCCTCTGCCTTCCAAGTGCTAGGATTGAAGACATGCACCACAACTGCCTGGCTAGACACTCTGTTTCTATTTCCCTAAAACAAGGTGAATTTTTCATACCTAGAGCTGGTGCACCAAGCATTTAGAGGAAAGGTGAAACTTTGGTCTTATAGGACACTTGGAAATGTCATTATTGGCCTAGTTAAATGTGTTCTCATGTAAAATGTACACTGCCAAACTTCTACCCATAAGGGTCTCAGGAGAGAGAGAGGATAAATCCATTAAAATAAAATACAGCAGACCTCACTTACATTTTGAAGGGTTTTTGCAACATTATAATAATTAATCTGTTTAGAATTGGGGGAGGCTATATTGGATACTAAAATGTAGACAAAATTCTAAGTTTTTTCACTGTTGGGCTAAGTAATCATGAGCATAATTATTACTGATGTAACACCTATAATCAAAGGTACAGTGTGCTGTTATGCTAAACTGGCCACAGAGAGCAATACACATCAGAGAAGTGATAAGAATTCATTTATGAAAGATTTATTGAGCACCAACTGTATACATGCATGGGAGATGGAACTGAGGGTTTGGTCCTAGTAATAAGACCCAGGGCACAAATAAAAACCAAACAAATGAAGTCGTTTCAGAGAGTGGCAAAAGCATTGATTGTAGGCAAACAGGAAGACAGGGTGAAGAGTGGCTAGACCTTGGGTGTTATCTGCCAGAAGGAGCAGACATTAAAGTTACTTATTTCATAGATTTCTAAAAGGTCACCTCTGTGGAGGGTGATTTTATTGCCTTCTTTGTATGTTTCTGTTTCTTCATTTTTTTTTTTTTAAAAAAAAACTTGGACATGTTGTTCTACTTCCATACTCAAAGGAAAATTATAAATACAAAACTTTATTCTGAGAGCCACCAAATCCAGATTGTGTTGACCCTTCAAATAAAGATACCATAGAGATTTAAAATTCTAATGAGGGACTATTATGCGTGTCTTTTTTATATTCATGGATTCTGATGTCTGGCAGATAAGGTAGAATTTTTCTAAGTCATGTAGAGATATACCTAGCACCTAGCTACTGCTTTGTACGTGTTTGATAATTTAATAAACTGATCGATGAGTTGAAATGACATCTAATTTAGTTTAAGCAAACAATTTTGGGGGAAATTACCCCATGCAACTTGTTTTCTAAGCCTCGTGGAGTGGATATAGTGAGCGTGAAGTTGTCTGAAGCTCAGGATTAACTCCATGTCCTCCGTTGGTCCCCTCTCCTCCTATCTCTGTTTTAAGTGTTTGTGCTAGTGAGAATTAATTATGCACAGCAGTTGGTTTCATTACCGCATTTTACGTGTACATAATGGAATACTATCATGCTCACTCCAGACCATCGCTTGCCTCTCTCCCATCCCTACCATGCCTCTTCCCCTTCCCAGGCTGCTTCCCTTCTAACTTGTGGTCTCCTCCCGCTAGTCTCTATTTCAATAAACCCAGAAGCTTTGGCCTTAAGAGACTTAGAAATCTATCTGGAGAGTTGCAAACAGCGATCTAGCTATGATACCAATATTCTTTTATGCAACAAAAACAAGTTTTAAAATATATTTAAATTTTTTTCAATTGTAGGTGTTCATGGTACGTGATATAGGTTGCAGGGGGGCATTTTCATATAAATGTATTGCACATTGAGCATATTTCTCTCATTCTACTCCACCCTTCCCCCTTCCTCTCCCCTCCTCCTACCATAGCCCTGCAATTCCTGAGACAGTCTCTCTTCTACTTCCACGTCATCTGTACAGATATAACTTTATGTCTCTATATAAATGTGTAAGAATTACAACTGAGAGAATATATATATTATTATATATATTATTCATATATATATATAATACTCATGTTTCTGAGGCTATCTTAATTCACTTAATATGATCATCTCCAGTTGCATATGTATT
Organism: Uromys caudimaculatus; assembly: GCA_028551405.1. Taxonomy (NCBI): domain Eukaryota; kingdom Metazoa; phylum Chordata; class Mammalia; order Rodentia; family Muridae; genus Uromys; species Uromys caudimaculatus. The sequence continues at coordinate 826,448 of CM052703.1, forward strand.
TATGAAAAACAGCACATCCTCATTCTTATTTTTAGTTAAAAAAATAGACATTGTGTATATACCATAAATTCTTTTTTTGACTTTTTTTATTAATCATTTTATTTGTTTACATTTCAAATGCTATCCCCCTTCCTGGTCTCCCCTCCATGAACCCCCCCCACACCCTCCTCCACCTCTTTGCCTCTAAGAGGGTACTCCTTCACGCACCCACCCACTCCCACCTCACCCCTCTAGCATCTCCCTTCTCTGGGGCATCAAGCCTCCATAGGACCAAGCGCCTCCACTCTCACTGATGACAGACCAGGCAGTCCTCTGCTCCATATGTAGCCAGAGCCATGCACTGGCCCATGTTTACTCTTTGGTTTGTGGTTTAGTCCCTGGGAACTCTGAGGGGTTTGACCAATTGTTGCTGTTGTTCTTTCTAAGGCATTGCAATCCCCTTCAGCTCTTTCAGCCCTTCCCCAGCTCTTCCACTGGGGTCCCCAGGCTCAGTCCAATGATTGGCTGTGAGTATCTGCATCTGTCTTAGTCAGGTGCTGGAAGAGCCTCTCAGAGGATAGTTATACCAGGTTCCTGTCTCCAAGCACATCTTGGCATCAGCAATAGGGTCAGGGTTTGGTGTCTGTGGATGGAATGGATGGTATGGTGGGGCGGTCTCTGGATGGCCTTCCCGTCCGCTCCATTTTTATCCCTGCATTTTCCTTTAGACATGGATAATTCTGGGTTAAATTTTTTTAGATGGGTGGGTGGCCCCATCCTTCCACTGGGGGCCATGTCTGTCTACTGGAGGTGGTCTCTTTAGGTTCTATCTCCATGCTGTTGGGTGTTTTGGCTAATATCATAGCCATTGGGAATGCCTCTCGCATCCCTGACATCTGGGGCTTTCTAGTGGTTCCCCAAGCCCCCCTCCCACTGCTACTTATTTCTATTTGTTCTCCTGACCTCTGGATGTCTCTCCTGTCTCTTCCCATACCTGGTCTTGCCTACCCTTTTCCTTTCCCGGCTCCTTTTTTCTCCCCCTCCCTTTTCCCACCCAGGCCCCTCCCTCCCTCTGCCTCCCACGATTATTTTGTTCCCCCTTCTAAGTGGGTTTGAAGCATCTACACTTTGGCCTTCTTTCTTGTTAAGCTTCATATGGTCTGTGAGTTGTATCAATACCACATATTTGTTATCCATTCCTCTGTCGATGGACACCTAGCCTGGTTCCATAGTTTAGTTATTATGAATGGCGCTGTAATAAAGACAGACAAGTGTAAGTATCTCTGACATATTTTGATTTTGACTCTTTTGGGCAAACACCCAGGTGTTATAGCTGGGTCACATGGTAGGTCTATTTTTAGTTTTTTGAGGCACTTCTATAGTTAAGAGTGGCTGGTAGTACCTAAAGGTTTCGTCATCTTCCCATAGTGCCACAGGCTGGTGACCAAGTCTGTAGCATGAAACCTTTGAGTCCTTTCAGATCCAAACCATTATGGCTTCCTCTCAACAACCCAATAAATTTCATACTTATTCCTTATAAATTCTTGGAAAAGCTATTATATTTAACTGTTTTATAATGAGTATAGGTAATATAAGGCTTCAAAATTTTCGAAGAATTATTTGCATTCTTCAAAGGACATTGAAAAATTAAGGCATTATAGGTTGGGTACACTGGGTATATGATGAGTTCCTTCTGAGTCAGTGCCTTCTCTGCTTTGCCATTTTCTTCTAAAAAGTTCCCTGAATAGCTCTGGATTTCCTCCTCAGGTCTTTCATACAGGGGCTGAAGGGACCTCAAGTAACAGGTTAAGGAAAGCTAGCTGTTTTAATGTTCTTCCGTTGGGTGGCTGGAGTGGGTCCTTCTGAGTGCTAGTCAGGCTAACAGAAACACGCATGATCCCAGAGTCAGAGCCTGAGGGGAGTGCTCCACCTGAGATGTACAGGAGAGGCAAGATTGGGTAGTTAGAACCTGTCTATTAAGTACCTCCCTGAGGATCTAGTGGGTCTTTATATCTGATGCCTAAAGTGCACAGGCCCATTAAGTCCTGTGGTCTCTTATCCAGTGTGGACAAGCCTGCCCATCTGTCCTTTCTGTCTCTGCCCTCTGCTCCCCAGTGCATCTCTAGCACTCGCCAGAACCCTATCCCAGCCCTCCTAGGACATGCCAGCTCTTTTCCTTAAAACTACATGTTTTCAGGTTCCTGTAGCTGGAAGTAGATTTATCTACCAGTGCCTTGGACTCCTTTAGATATTAATAATTATGTCTGTCAAGAATTCTCTAAGCTACACTAGAATCTTCTACATGGACTGGTTATGGGAAGTGCAGCCTGTGGGACTTGTGTGAGATGCTTAGCTTGAGCCTCGGCCTGGCCTGCTTTCTTCTTGACTGTTTCCCTATGTACTCCTACCCCACTTTGCACATCTCTGTGATCATGTTTACTCCTCTGGTCCACTCACAAGCATCCAGTAAGTTAGCTCCCAGCATGTCCACTGGCAGAAGTCTAGCATCACCAGACAGCATCCCTGCCTAAATTTTACTGCAGGTAGCACTGTTGTAATTAATGGGCCAAATTGTAAAGGCCATCTGCTGATCATGATGATATCTTTACTATCATGCAGCATTTGCTGTCTGCGATCTAATTTTGTATGAGAAATCTCTATGAAATGGATAGATCGAAGGTTACCTCAGTTTATAGAAGAGAAAGCTAATGCTCCAAGCTATTTGTTCTTGAAAATTCAGTCATTAAGTTCCTCTACCAAGACAATATAAGGAAGCAATTATGTTTTATTTGTGTGTCACCAAATGATTCTGCCATGTAACACACACACACACACACACACACACACACACACACACACACACACACGCATGCGCGTACGTAAGCCTAAGAGTGATTGTTGTTGTGTAGATACCATCCTCTTAAAAATACTTTTAGTTTTATTTAGTTTTTATTTTTATTTTTTAAAGATTTATTTATTTAGTATACAGTGTTCTGCATGTATATATGCCTGTACACCAGAAGAGGGCACCAGGTTTTATTATAGATGGTTATGAGCCACCATGTTGCTGGGAATTGAACTCAGGACCTCTGGAAGAACAGCCAGTACTCTTAAACCGAAGTGTATGAGTGTTTTGTCTACATCTAGAAATGTGCACCATGTGTGTGCTTAGTGCCTGTGGAAGTCAGAAGAGGGTGCCAGATCAAATAGAACTGGGGTTATAGGTGTTGTAAGCCTCCCTATGAATACTGGGAACTGAGCCCAGGTCCTCTGCAACAGAAACAATTGTTCAAAACCAGTAAGCAATCTTTCTCGTTCTATCCACTGATTTTTAGACAGTGTTTCTCACACAAACACTGGACTTCAAGCACCAGTGATCTGCTTGTCTCCACCTCCCCAGATCTTGGGATAAAAGTGCATGCCACATGCCTGGGTTTTGAAAGTGGGTTTCCAGGGCCCTTGACATGATTCAGTGGGTAAAAGTGTTTGCCCCACAAGCCCTGTGGCTTGAGTTCCATTCCATGTAAAAAGGTAGAAAGACTCTCCAAAGTTGCCCTCTGAACACTACACATATGTCATGCCATGCCCCAACACACCACACGCACACACACACACACACACACACACACACACAGAGAGAGCACTAATAATGTAATAATGGCAATCTTTTTTAAAAATTAAGTGGGTTCTGGGAATTGACCCCAGTTCTTTTGCTTGAATGGCAAGCACTTTACTGGCTGAACCATCTCTCTCCAGCCTGGCCCAGCTGCTCTTTTCACTAGCTTGAGTTGACATCACTGGTGTGTGTGCACATGTGAGTGTGTGTGTGTGTGCTGGTGTGTGTCTGTGGTGTGTATCTGTGTTTGTGTGTGTGTGTGTGTGTGTGTGTGTGTGTGTGTGTGTGTATTACATGGCAGAATCATTTGGTGCTCAACTGGCTTAGGACCTGGATAAGAACTGGGCACTATTTATTCATTTATTTTGTGAATATTTATAAGGAGCCCACTATGTGCCAGGCACTCTTCCTCAGAACTTCTCAGGCTATATATTAACAAGAGACAAAGCGCCTGGTCCTGGCTGGAGCTAGAGCGCAGTGCTAGAACTCTTAATTAGCATGCATGAAACCTTGGGGTTCAATACCCAGAACTGAACAAAAGCAGCCTAGCCCTCCCAGCTGTTCTGTTCCTTATTATGTATATATGCGTGGGTGTGTGCACATGTATGTGCTAATGGCATGCATGTGGTAGTCAGAAGGCAACTCTTTGAAGTTGATTCTCTACTTCCACTCAGTGAGTTCCAAAGATCAAACTCAGGTCAACCAACTTGAAGGTAAGTGCCTTTACCCACTGAACCATCTCATCTCCCCCAACACTCTTGCTTCTAGTAGCCGGATCCTGAGGAGTATAGTACTCAGACCTGTGTTAGTTAGGAGGCTGCTCCTCTTCCCCTCCTCACATGGAGACAGCAGCAGCATGGCTCTACACCTGTTTGCTTTGGGTCTGTGATTCTGTGGCCAATTCTCAAGGGCCCCTTTCAGATAGGAGCTGAGTCTCTGCCTTTTTTTTTTTTTTTTTTTTTTGTACTTCTCAGAGGCCGAACAACCCCAACAAGTTTGGTCAATGGGTGAAAATCATCTCAGAGGCAAAGCAAGTGGTACAAAATCATGGGTGTCACTGAAGCTCCTTCATTCAGTTGCTGCTGCTGGTGAAGATATGGCCACTCTCTTAAGGCCAATATTTCAAGTGAGGGTAAATGGAAACATGGAGAACTATGGGACTGATTTGCAGCTGGATTAAGAGAGAAGAATCAGTAGTGAAGCTTATTTTAGAGGAGAGACACACACTCTAAATTTGAGCTAAAATATACATTTTTGTGGTGCATAGTGCTCTTCAGCACAGGTCACGATACATAGCTGATTTGATTCACAAAATAAGCCTACAGGATCTGTTACACACTATAATTATCTCTGAATCTTTTGTACAAGGGACACATGAAAACTGGACTTTCTGTGCTGTCAGAGATGTTTTCTTCTCCCCTCCCCCTTTCTAATCTTCCTTAAAATATTGGTGTGAATTAAACTCACTGAGGAGGAAGCCAGCAGACATCTTCTATAATGCAGTTTTGAAAATAAGAGGAGAGCTGTTATTCCTCCCATCTGGGACACCATATGTTTGCAGACTGGTGTGGGAGTTACCATATATCTCTGACCCCAAACTCAAGACCTGGATAAATAGGATTAAAACATCCCCTTTATTTCTCCAGACATATAAATGCAATTGACTAAAAGCAAAACTATGGATTCCTATCATCTGCTAAGAAAGTCCAAGAAATCATCACCAGCAAGGGCCAGGGGCTTTGTTGCATCTGATTACACATAATACTTACAGTGAGGAAGGACGGCAGGGATTTTGGATGATGCCTTGCTGGCCTTTGTAATTTTAATAAAGCCATACCCCATCTGACTACTGCTGAAAGCAGGAAGTCCAGCAAAGGAAGTGTCCTCTGAATTTTATCTTGAAACATCAGCAACAATATAAATTATACATATTATACATATAGTCAATATAAATTATACATACATGCAGAGGGTCAAGAGTGAACACCCACTGCAAAATGGGAAGTGCTGTTTAATTCCCTGTAATATTTCTGAGTCATCTTCTTAAGGCCAAAGGGTCTACTCATTCATCATCTTAGCATGGCTCTGAAGGCAGTGTGTTCATCTGGGATCAGAGCTGTTCGCCATCATTTTGTCCATGCAGAAGACACTCGATGTGGCTACAAATGGAAGAGAAGGAGAACAGAGAATCTTGACAGAGTACTGAACTCCTGCTGGTCCCCTCTGCACTTCTGGGGTTTTGTAAGTACAGAGTATCTGAGTCATGCCCCTTAATATATATGTAGTGGGGCACTTTTACAATATGGTTAGTGCTTCAAAGACCAGAAAAACACATATTGTCGTTGTCATGACCCACAATGGCATGTGACAGTGTGTAAATGGTGAGGACAGAGTTCCCGTGTAGTAAAGATCATGAATGTCCTTCACTGTGGTGACTAAAGTACAAATTTCAGCTTAGTCGGTGGCTGGGGAACACACTTTGTTGAAACTACAATTCTATATATTTCTAAGACTGAAAAGATTACAGGTCTGACTTGAATAATAAAAACCACAAGACTTTAATAAATTCAACCTGAAGAAAACTGAATAAATAAGTAATTTAGGCGATTGCATCATATTAGGATTAATAGATTTCTTATGGTCGACATTTCTAAACAGGCACTAACTAGTACTGTTTCTTACTAAATTGGCTATATAGCATACACTATAATTTGTGTAGACACTTGATAGTTTGCTATAGATGTGAAAATAGAATGGGAATTTTATAAGCAGGATTGTTTGTTATGTACAGAATTCCCCTTTGTTATCTGCTTTGAAAGCTTGGACTCCCATGGTTCTAGAATGACCCTGTGTCATATAATGTTGATTTGTGATTTTTTAAAAAAATGTGTGTGTGCATATGTGTTTTCATGGGTATGAGTACATGTGTGTATGTGGAGGCCAGAAAACAAATTTGGCACTTGTTCCTCAGGCTCCACCACTCTGTGTTTTGTTTAGTTTTGTTTGTTTTTGTCTTGAGACAAGGTCTCTCACTGGCTTGGAACCTGCCTAGTAGGTTAAGCTGTTTGGATAATGCCTCATATTTCTCTGCTTCCTCAGTGCTAGCATTATAAAGCTTGTGACTACAATGCTTTTTTAAAAAATCTACAATGCTTACTTTTTAAATCTATATTGAATAAAATATTTATTCTGTCTCTGTCTTTCTGTCTCTCTGCCTCTCATTGTCTCTGTCTCTCTTCCTCTCTCTCTTTCTCTCTCTCTTTCTCTCTCTCTCTCTCTCTCTCTCTCTCTCTCTCTCTCTCTCTCTCTCTCTCTCTCTCTCTCCACATATGTACAAATCCCACAGAGTCCAGAAAAAAGGTGTCAGATACCCTTGAGTTAGAGTTCTAGGCAAGTTTAAGTCATGAAGTGACTGCTGGGAACGAAACCCAGGTATTCTGGAAGAACAGAAACCACTCAAAGTTGTTGAGCTTTTTCTCTAGATACACCTGACATTTTCAAAATGTGGGTTCTGGGGATTGAATTTAGGGCCTCATGCATTCAAGACAAGCACTTTGCTGACTGAGCCATTTTCCCAGTTGTGATTATAATCAATAACTTAACAGGGATACAGAAGCAGAATGGAACCAGCACTGCTTTATTTCTTTTTATTGGATAATTTATTTACTTACATTTCAAATGTTATCCCCTTTCCCGGTTTCCCCTCCAGACCCCCCCATCCCATCCTCCCTCTCCCTGCTTCTATGAGGGTGCTCACCCACCCACCCACCCACTCCCATCTTCCTGCCCTGGCATTCCCCTACACTGGGGCATTGAGCCTTCATAGGACCAAGGGCCTCACCTCCCATTGATGCCTGACAAGGCCATCCTCTGCTACATATGTGGTTGGAACCATATGTTTCTCCCTGTGTACTCTTTGGTTGGTGGTTTAGTCCCTGGGAGCTCTGGGGTGTGGGGTGTGGGTCTGGTTGGTTGATATTGTTGGTCTTCCTATGGGTTGTAAACCGCTTCAGCTCATTCAGTTCTTTCTCTAACTCCTCCACTGGGGACCCACTGGTCAGTCCAATGGTTGGCTTTGAGCATTCACCTCTGTATTTATTAGGCTCTGGCAGAGCCTCTCAAGAGACAGCTATATCAGGCTCCTATCAGCAAGCACTTCTTGGCATCCACAATAGTGTCTGGGTTTGGTAACTGTATATGGGATGGATCTCCAGGTGGGGCAGTCTCTGGATGGCCTTTCCTTCAGTCTCTGCTCCACACTTTGTCTCCGTATTTCGTCCCTTGAGTATTTTGTTTCCCCTTCTAAGAAGGACTGAAGCATCCACACTTTGGTCTTCCTTCTTTTTGAACTTTATGTGGTCTGTGAATTGTATCTTGGGTATTCTGAGCCTTTGAGCTAATATCCACTTATCAGTGATTGCATACCATGTGTGTTCTTTTGTGACTGGGTTACCTCACTCAGGATGATATTTTCTAATTCCATCCATTTGCTTAAGAATTTCAAGAATTCATTGTTTTTAATAGCTGAGTAGTACTCCATTGTATGAATGTACCACGTTTTCTGTATCCATTCTTCTGTTGAAGGATATCTGGGTTCTTTCCAGCTTCTGGCTATTATAAATAAGGCTGCTATGAACATAGTAGAGCATGTGCCCTTGTTATATGTTGGAGCATCTTTTGGGTATATGCCAAGTAGTGGTATAGCTGGGTCTTCAGGTAGTACGATGTCCAATTTTCTGAGGAAACGCCAGACTGATATCCAGAGTGGTTGTACCAGCTTGCAATCCCACCAACAGTGGAGGAGTGTTTCTCTTCTCCACATCCTCGCCAGCATCTGCTGTCACCTGAGTTTTTTTTTTTATCTTAGCCATTCTGACTGGTGTGAGGTGGAATCTCAGGGTTGTTTTGATTTGCATTTCCCTGATGACTAAGGATATTGACCATTTCTTTAGGCTTCTCAGTCATTTGGTATTGCTCAGTTGAGAATTCTTTGTTTAGCTCTGTACCCCATTTTTAAATAGGGTTATTTGGTTCTCTGGAGTCTAACTTCTTGAGTTCTTTATATATATTGGATATTAGCCCTCTATCAGATGTAGGGTTAGTAAAGAACTTTTCCCAATCTGTTGGTTGCTGTTTTGTCCTATTGACAGTGTCCTTTGCCTTACAGAAGCTTTGCAGTTTTATGAGGTCCCATTTGTTGATTGTTGATCTGAAAGTATAAGCCATTGGTGTTCTGTTCAGGAAAATTTCCCCTGTGCCCATGTGTTCAAGGCTTTCCCTCACTTTCTCTTCTATTAGTTTCAGTGTATCTGGTTTTATGTGGAGGTCCCTGATCCACTTGGACTTGAGCTTTGTACAAGGAGATAAGAATGGATCGATTTGTATTCTTCTACATGATTACTGCCAGTTGAACCAGTACCATTTGTTGACAATACTGTCTTTTTTCCCACTGGGTGGTTTTAGCTCCTTTGTCAACGATCAAGTGACCATAGGTGTGTGGGTTCATTTCTGGGTCTTCAATTCTTTTCCATTGATCTTCCTGCCTGTCTCTGTACTGATACCATGCAGTTTTTATCACTATTGCTTTGTCATACAGCTTGATGTCAGGGATGGTGATTCCCCCAGAAGTTCTTTTATTGTTGAGAATAGTTTTTGATATCCTGGGTTTTTTGTTATTTGAAATGAATTTGCAAATTGGTCTTTCTAACTCTATGAAGAATTGAGTTGGAATTTTGATGGGATTGCATTGGATCTGTAGATTGCTTTTGGCAAGATGGCCATTTTTACTATATTAATCCTGCCAATCCATGAGCATTGGAGATCTTTCCATCTTCTGAGATCTTCTTCAATTTCTTTCTTCAGAGACTTGAAGTTCTTGTCATACAGATCTTTCACTTGCTTGGTTAGAGTCACACCAAGGTATTTTATAGTACTTGTGACTATTGTAAAGTGTGTGGTTTCCCTAATTTCTTTCTCAACCTGTTTATCTTTTGAGTAGAGGAAGGCTACTAATTTGTTTGAGTTAATTTTATATCCAGCCACTTTGCCGAAGTTGTTTATCATGTTTGGGAACTCTCTGGTGGAAATTTAGAGGTCACTTAAGTATACTATCATATTGTCTGCAAATAGTGATATTTTGAGTCCTTCCTTTCCAATTTGTATCCCTCAATCCTAGATCCTACAGATGGCTCCAGATCCCCCTGAATCTAAAGGTAATATAAATAAACCGTCTTTAAATATGAAGGTCCTCTGCCTATATGTTATGGCTGTGTAGCTTGGTGTTCTTGTGGGTTTCCTAACATTAGGTTTGGGGGCTGTCTCTGACTCTTTTGCCTGTTTGTGGGACCATACTCTTCCTACTGGGTTGCTTCATCTAGCCTTAATGTCAAGGTATGTGCTGGTATTTTTATACCATGTTTGGTTTTTGTCCCTGGGAGACTTGCTGTTTTCTGAGGGTAGGAGGGGCTAGTGACCCAGGGTAAGAGAGGAAGTAGGGGGCGGAGAGACTGGGGGAAGGGGAGGGGAAACTGCAGTTGGTATGTTACATATGAGAGAAGAATAAAAATGTGAATGTTTGTCAACATTTGAAAATGATTACATAATTACTTTACACTACAGTTATTTATTTATTATACGTGCACAAACTTTTAGAAAAGTCTTCTAGACTTAGCCACATAACAAAGTAGTTTGTTTTAGTTTTGTTAAGGACTAATGAAGAAACTCTAAAAGTTGAATCTAATAACTCTAAATGCTTAGGTCATAAATAATTCCCAGCAATCAGAGAAAAGTACTTAAAAACAATTGATGTACATAACTTTGTGGTGAACAGTTGGCCTGTAGTGTTTCTCACTTGAATATCAATGTACATATGGGTATGCTGTCAATGTACAGAAAATAAGTCAGAAAAGCTAGTGTGGCTTCTCTCCGACTCTGACCACAATCCTATTGTTTTCATTTTGCTTTTAGGGCAGAGTCCATTTCTTGCTTCTCTTCAGGATCAAGCTAGGAAAAATGAAATACAAAGCCCAGTTACAGATTCTGAAGGTTGTCCAGAGCATCCTCAACAGAGATTCCCAGTAAGAGTTCCAAGAGAACAGGGGCAGAGGTGTAGAGTTAGATCATGCCAGTAGGAAGAGAAGTGGATTGCCAAGGAGCTGCAGTTGGAAGCAAGAGAAGGCTCTCAACTTTGGCTTTGGGTATGGTTCTTTGAGGTCACATGTTCCTTCAGATGTAGCCTACTGTCTCTGGTGCTCAGGGATGTAGGAGAGCTGTAAGACCTTTCCACACTTCATTCAGACCCTGCCAAGACTAACTTGGTTCTACAATCAATAGCATCCTAGTAACAGGAACTCATCTGGGGCCAGATCTTGGTTTCTGCTCCTGTTTCCAATAGAAGGTCCCATGACTCTTCAAGCAAAGCTTAAACTTGCCATTTGTAGCTGTTTTTTTAACCAGGTAAGAATTTAAAATATAATAATTTATTAATTTCTTGAGACTCTCATACATGTATACAATGTACTTTGATCATGTTCACCCCTACCTTTTCCCTAACTCCCCCTAATCCACTCCTACCTTCTCCCAAATTAATGTTTTCTTTTTTATCTTTTAAATGTGACTCCAGGTATATGGTTATATAAATTAAGTATAAAAATCAAACTCTTACCAATAATAAATCCTAAAGAAATTTATTCAAAAATTATTCTTTGATATACATATAACTTTACTATTAAATATTTTTTATGATTTGCATCCTAATGAGAAAGATGTGCATGTTTACTTTACATGAAGTTACTAGAGGTTGAATATCAATACACAGACATAGAAGAACTTCAACATGTGTCAGAGTTGATTGGTATTTTCCCTTGATAATTATCAGTGCTGAGCCACTTTACAAAAATATTTACTGCAAAACAGTAAGAGTGTGTTGAGGGAAATTTTAGAAGTTCTGTTGCAACCCCAAGCCAAAATTTATTGAATGAGTTTTAATGAAACTCAGGTCAACAACATGAAAAGCGACTTTTAAAATCAAATACTCTAGCATTTGTCTAGACCAAAGATGCACTGCTTAGGTATGTGTTGAGGGGTCATGTTAGGAAAATATTGGAGATCTTTGTTTTCTATAGTTAACCTATCATGTGTCTATAAGACCAGAAAACTTCATAATGATAAGTATTATACTTCGTAACTCATGAGTCTCAAGTCTGGGCTGAGGTGTTTCAGGCATTGCCTTGCTGGAGGAAGTGGATCATTGGAGAGGCATTGAGGTTTTAAAGCCAATATATCCAAATTCTCATAGCCAATTGACTCGAAAATAATCCAGCACCGTTAAATGGTAATGAAAAATAGTGCCTTCAGAAATAGTTGTGGGAAATTGAAGTTTTATATGTAAAATAATAAAGTTGGGCCTCAAATTTTACTTGAACAGTGAAAGCAATCAGGCAGAGATGCAACATTCCTATTATCTACAGTAGGCTGAGACAGAGGGTTACAAAGTCCATGCCAGCCTGGGCTACACAGTAAGCGCTCCCTTCCTCTGCTCTCTCTTATACATACATACACACACACACACACACACACACACACACACACACACACACACACACACACACACACACACATGAAAATAAAGCATCTGTAAATTAGAGGCATTAGAAAGCGTGCTGATTAAGTATCTGGTAGAGATGGGATTCTAGCCAAGCTTCTTTAAAAAAAAAAAAAAAGCATGTTGTTTATTTATTCTCTGATAATTTCACACAGACACTGTTTCTTGATCATATCTACCCCAACCCCACCTATACTTCCTTCCCCAGGTACCTCCAGCAATCCTTTTATTCTCTCTCTCTCTCTCTCTCTCTCCCCCCCCACCCTCACCCCACTGAGTCCAGTTAGTGCTGCCTGTTGGAATATTGGCTGATCTTGTTGGCTTTCTCTTGAGCAGGTAACCCCATGGCTGCAGGGAGCTAATGGATACCATGGCTGTGTCATGTCTAGAAGACAGTATTTCCGCAGCACCCCTTTATATCTCTCAGCTCTTACATTCTTTCCAATCCTGCTTCTGCAACGTTCCTTGAGATGTGAGTGTGCGTGTGTGTGTGTGTGTGTGTGTGTGTGTGTATACGCGCACGCATGCGCACACACGAATATGTGTATGAGCATGTGTGATATCTAGATGTTCCGTGTAGGATGAACCAGTTATGAGTCTGTGTTAGTGACTGACCACCAGAGAAAAAAAAATTCTTTAGCTGAGTTTGAGAGCAGCAAAGACCTATGTGTATGAACATAAATATGTAGAAGGCAGTTTGACTACATGTCCATTTATCAAGACAATAGTCCTAGCTTACCCCTAGAGCTGATGGCTTTACAAGAATGGGCTTTTGACCAGTAAAATGGGGGGCCTTTTATAGTTTATGCATTGTTGGGTACAGAGTTTCAGGCCTGCAGTGCTATCTTTCACTTTAGATTTTACTTTTATTTTTGTTGCAATAAGACAAAAGTGGTGTTTCATAGAATCTCCTTAGTGGGATGGATAGGTGTGGGGGAAGAGCTAGGGTTTGGTTAGTGCAATAGTTAAAACTCAAGGCTAGACCAGGAATGGAGTTATATAATATGAAAGGAATAGGGAAATCTAAAGTTAGTGCCAGGGGAAAGGAGTGGTGCTTAATGACAGTTGGAGGGTAGATGCAGCTGGCAAAGACCAGGCATTTGAAGGAGACTTCCCATGGCCATAAAACACATCTCTCTATATAGAGAATATTATGCCTCTGACAAAATTAAGCTCATTGTAATTGATTCTTGGGCACTAAATGCTTGAGAATACAGCTGCTCTACAGATGAATTCCCCTTTTTGATGGCGAAAAAAGAAGGGCTAGGATATGTGTGTGTGTGTGTGTGTGTGTGTGTGTGTGTGTGTGTGTGTGTGTGTGTATGTGTGTATAATTATATTTAAAGGCTTCTCTCAAAGTTAGATCATAAGTGATTAGCATTGATATCTACTATTGTATTGTCTTACATTCTTAGTCACAAAGTTCAAAATTCTACTAGTCTTTTACCAAAGAAGCCAATTTTACTGTTGTCTTTACTTAGGGACAGTGCTATCACTAGAGCTAAATGAACAGCATGCTTCATGGGTACATGTGATTCCTGTGGAAAAGGGTGGGGGCAGATGGGAGCAGACGGGGTAGAGAGTTCTGCTCTTCCCCAGCTGTGTCTGGCTTCCAATGCTGTTTCTGCACATCTGAAGCCAGGAGGCAATTTCTAGTCTTCCATTGCTGCTGCTGCTCCCAAATTAAGCTGACAACTCCTCTCTCGCAGCCATGGAGCACCTACAGAGCCATCTTGAGACACAAAAACGACTGAGACTTACACAGTATGATTCTCACATTTCTTCCCAGGAGGCACAAGTGATAGAGTTTTAAAGAACTTGCCAGAATTTTAGATTTTAGTAAGAAAAAAAAGCAAAGCAAGTATACTGACTCAATGAGAATGTTACATATTTATACCAATTACCATCCCTTAGGAGTTTAAGTATATCAGAGCTAAAGAAAGTATTTTCTAAAAGCTAAGCACCAAAAGACAGACATTTCTGATACATCATCATACTGTTATCTAGCAAAATAGCAGACATGCAAATATCAGACTTTCTTCCTTTCTACCTCCTCCCCCTCCTCTTCCCACACCTACCCCCTCTTTCTTTCTTTTCTTCTTTTGTATGGAGACATGGTCCTTCTTAGTCATCCTGGCTGGCATAGACCTCTCTATGTAGACTAGGCTTCCTTGAACTCAATTCATTCTTTAACCACTGTTTCCCACACGATTGGACTCCAGGCATGCACCATAAGCCCCAGGTTTGATTTGATCCAGGGAGATTCTTCCTGGATCTGCAGTTATAGATGTGTGCTGACGTGTGGGAGCTGGGAACAGAACCTGGATCCTTTATACCCAATCGGACCTTTTCCAATCAGATTGACTCATGTTTATCAACCAATCCCAAAGACCCTTATCCCATTGTGCCTCCATCTTTCTGCCAGGTCCATTTGGCATTCAAACAATGACTTTAAAAACTATACCAAGATATTTCATTTTTGAAGAAAAATTATATGTGGAGATGATTTTAAAATTTGGTTATCCATTATGCAGGTGCTTTGCCCGAGGCAACTGATACCCAAAACACTGTCATTTAAGTTTTTAAAACTTTTAATTGATTCTTTGTGAGTTTCACATCATGTATCCAGTCTTGCTCATCTTCCCATCCCCTCACGTCTACCCCTCACCTTTGCAACCTCACCTCCCAAAATAAAAAACACACAAACAAAAAGCATAGAAAACATCTCATCATGGAAGCTGTAGTATGTCACAGTGTGTCTCACAGTACACCTCTCTGTCCACAAATTTTTACTTGCAAATGTGCATAGCAATTAGTCATTGGTTTGGTTCAAAGTCTCTGGCTTCTGTGACACCATCAATATTGGGTCTCCATCAGGACTTCTCCCAGTTTTCCTGTTGTTGTTCTGTGTTGTGGAGATCCTGCAGTTTTGGATCGGCAAGACTGGCCCTTTCCCTGTGGTTTGCTGATGACATAGATTTTGAGGTGGACCAACTCAAATCCCTGGATCTGGGTCTGGGTGGCAGCTGAGCTGGTCATCCTTCTGGCTCTCCCTTATCTGTACCACCAGGGCAAGCTCTCCAGCACTGCTCTGGCTAGGCCACCAGCAGCAGGAGGCAGGATCAGCTCTCCGACTCTCATGCCTTGGGGGCTGGTTTATCTGCACCCACACCTCCAGAGCCAGCTCCACTATGCTGTCCAGTCAAGATGCCAGGTCCACTCTCCCAAGTGCAGCATCCTGTGAGAGGTTGGGCCAGCTCTCCAACTCTCACACCCTTGGGGCTGGCTCACCCAGGCCTTCACCACCAGGGCCAGCTTTCCTGTGTTGTCCAGGTGAGGTGCAAGACCCACTCTCTGGAGTGCTATAGCCAGCGAAGGGACAGGGCTAGTTCTCATAGAGCATTTAAAAGGTGAGCCAATGTTTAAACAGTACTAATACTTGGGAAAGTAGTGAGAACTGTGACAGCTGGATATTTGATCCCATAGTCTTGAGGTACCTGAAAATCATGACCATGTATATCAAGCCCTAGACATCTGCACTGTCTAGCATGGTATGTGATGCTCAGTATGTATTCACTGTATGAACTACTACTACTAAAATTGGGGTTGCTGTTGTCATGAACTAATTCTACATGCACTTCAGGAAAGAAGAAGCCCCATATGTAGCACCAGTGTCAACACAGGGGGTGTTAGTGAATGATTAGGGGGAAGATACTTTAAATACAAAGTTGCTCTATCTGTGATTTTAAAGCTAAAATAATTAGACCTGTTTGTTAGTTTCTTTTCTATTGCTATGGTATTATACCACGACCAAGGCAACTTATAGAAGAGACATCTCTCTTCTCTAACCTTGTTTTTAAGACAGGGTCTCTTATTGACCTTGAGTTCACCAAGTAGGCTTAGGTGGCGGCCAGTGAGTCCTAGGAATCCACCTGTCTCTGCCTCCCCAATATTAAGATTATAAGCAGATACCACCATGTCTGGCTTTTTTTTTTTTTTTTAATGTGGGTTCTGAGGATGCAACAAACATTTTATCAACTGAGCTACCGTCTCCATCCCTGTGATAAGAGTAGCTTTGATTCTGTAGCATTATCTCTGGGTTGTTTGAGTAGGAGGAGTTTTCAGTTGTCAACCTCTTCCACAGGCCAGGACCCCTTGCCTCTGCACTCAGTGCCCTCACTCAGCCAGTGCAGTGTGCAGTTCCTTATCAGAATTTTAAATGCTGCCATGAAAGTCTCCTTATCAAGCTTTAGACCCCAAGAGAAGAAAGTCCCATTACCTCAGAGATATTCCCTCATTCTCTCAGGTAGCAAGCTTATTATTTCCAGAGCCCACTGATCTTCAATGCAGCATTTGCTACCATTATGAAAGGGAACAACTGCTTCCCTTTCAAAACTAAGTTCCTTGATAGAATGGAGGTATGTCATATAAGCCTTGTCTCATACTATTCACAGCCTCTATACCCCAAAATGTGAACTATTGAGAGCTGGCAACCCCTGGGGCTCTTCCTATATATCATACCACGGTTCCACTTTACAAACACAGAAACTGAGGGATTCGAGATTAAGTTGCTCAAGGTCATAAAGATGGTGCTCCAAAACAAAATCTAGATAATTTTATTCGAGAACCTTCTATCTTGACTTCTCTCTTGTACTGCATAGCTATTGCTCATTAGGTTTGCATAGAATGATTCTCCCTCAGGACCCATGAGCTTCTGTACTTGTGCAAGAGCCATCCAGAAAAAGTCTCTTTACCTCATTGGGCTGCCTAGTGCCACTAGAACCCAGGAGGTTGGTACAAGTGGTTTGCACACAGGGGTCAGGAGGTCAGGAGTTCTCATTACACAGTCCTCTGAGTGACTGTTTGCTAGTTCTGTTTGCGATTACTACTGCATTGCAATATTAAAATGAGAGAAAAGAATGTGTGCTCGGCACCTAGCGTCATGTTAGAACATATTACAGGTGTACAATGGGTTTGGGCGGCTTTCCCATTTTGTTTTGCTTAGCATAAATCAGTGAAAAAAATCTGTAATGATCTTATCAGCTGACATCACTATATTTCTACTGGGAAATCAAAACATACACCTTTACACACACACAGTTCTTGCTCAATCTCCTATTAAAAATAAAACCAATCAGTGAATTTACACTGTTCACTGTATTTGGGTAGTTCCAGCTCTCAAGAGACTGAAGCAGGAAGATCATGAGTTTAAGGCTAGCCTGGGCTACATAGCAGGATCCCATCTCAAAAACTACATGCATACATGCATCTGTAAAGTAAGTGTTTGTGTGTGTGTGTGTGTGTGTGTGTGTGTGTGTGTGTGTGTGTGTGTGTGTGTGTTTAAAACCATTCTGTTTTGCCCTATGGAACTGAAACTTACTTCCTACCTACCTAACCTCTGGATATTCTCTGCCTGGCTATTAACAGTTGACTAAGAAAAAACGTCCTTAATGCTTCTGGCTTCTCACCATTACTGTGAATCTGAAAATTGCCCAGAACTGAAGCTTTGAAGGCTGCTCGCTCTTAAGATTTCTACTATGAATTTGCATTTAACCCTTCATCTGATGCATCTTTTAAGCCTCCCCTTTAATTATTTTCCAGACACACCTTTAAATGTTGTAGTGACCCAGCAACCTTCTCCCTCACCATCCCTCTTCTGCTCCTGCTCTTCCTCACTCTGTGTGCTTATGTCTCCCTAACATGCAGGCTACACCTGCCTGCCCATCCTTCTGGAAACTCTAACAGACTGAAACAGGAACTTCTCTTGGTCTTGAACTCAGTTACTGACATTTTGACTGACACCAAGCATGAAAATCACATTATCTTGGTTGTATAAAACCATCACTGGCTACCTGTAAAGTACAGGATTATGTGTAAAGTCCTAGTTATTAACTTACAAGTCCTTAAATTGACTCAGGTTTGAATACCTCAGAGACATCCCGAAACCATACATTCCCAGTCGTTTCCTTTGGTCTCGCTCAATTGGATTAGTTCTTTTTGGCTGAAGACATTGAGCTACGGGGCATTTTTAATGTTTGCTGTCTACTTATGGAATGTGTTAAGCGTGGAGGTCAGGCTGTCTTACTCTCTGTCAAGCTTTCAGTCCAAATTTAAGAGCTAGCTTTCTTTTCTGGGCTGTTGATTCGGTCAAATCAGTCATAAATCGATCCAGCCGTGGTGCTTTAGTTTTCAGATCACTGCTCCACTCTGATACTTTTATGATGCTGTTCTAAGACTTTGTTTGACGTGTCACAATTACATTTTATATTATCCCACCTAATATCTTTGTTTTTCACATGCTGGCTTGAAACACTGTCAAAGTGAATTTACTAATTAGGTGCTGTGTGTGACATATTACGTTCCCCCATCTGCTTCAGAAGGATGTCACAAAAGATGTTATATGCAGAAGAACCTAGATTGTGAAATATTAGGGTATTAAATTCGATTACATACATATATTTTTACCTTCTTTGGGTTATTAATCAATCATTCCACAATTGTGGTTCTCAAGAATTAATTGCTGACTGGGAGAACAGATGCCAGACACACAGGGGAACATACAGGCATAGGTTATGGATTTCTTTAGCAAATTTTAGTAATTTTAATTTGACATCTTTTGGTAAGACAAGAATATGTCAAAAGTGAACTAACAATAGAATATGTAAATGGCGGTTTACAAGAATAAAGGAAAATATGGGACACAGAATACCACCTAATTTGTGCCAAATGGCTTCAACAATCACAGTTCTATTATGTCTGAGAAGAGTCAAGTTTCCTCAGACTGGGTCAGTGAGAAGGAGATCTCAGGTGTGTTTAGGATGGTATGGGGAGGTTGTGGATATCACAAAGAGCACAATAGTAGAAGAAATGAACAAATCACTATGATTTTTCCATCCTTATTTTTTTAAAGACAGCATGGCATATAGCCCAAATTGATCTCAAATTTGTTGTATAGCCAAGGATGATCTCACAGGCTTGTACCACCACACCCAGTTTATGCTGGGGAACAAACCCAGGGCCTTGTACATTCTAAGAAAACACTCTACCAACTTAGTATTTTTTCTTTACATTGGAAGAAGGAAGTGTGTAAATTCAGCACATTTGCCTAAAAGATATTTTTTTAAGAAAGTAGGGTTCATTATGTATTTAATTTATTAAATTAAGAAGTTCCTTATTTTTATTTTAACAGGGTGCCTTAGGTAGGGTTTTATCATTGTGAAGAGACACCATGACCGTGGCAACTTGTATAAAGGAAAACATTTAACTGGGGATGACTTAGGTTTAGACCCTTGTTACCATGGTGGGAAATGTGGCAGAGTTCAGGAAGATATGGTTCTGGAGAAAGAGCTGAGAGTTCTATATCTCGATCCACAAGCAGCAGGGAGAGATCTGACTTGAGCATATGAGATGTCAAAGCCTGCCTCCACAGTGACGTACTTCCTTCAACAAATCTACACCTACTCCAACAAAGCCAGACTTCCTATAATGCTACTCCATCTATGAGCCTATGGGGCCATTTTTATTCAAACCACCACATGAGAAGATATTTATTTAATTTTCCTTAATACCTTAAGATACAGGGTTGGGTCCAAAGAGATGGGATAAGCAAAGCTGGGAACATGAGGAATAGTCTTTAGGGAAGTAAAACTAGGAGAAATTGCTGGTAGCATTTTCCTTTGCAGCCTGGCTGGGGGCAGGTTAGTGGGATTGGGGAAGCAGGTCTGGTATTTGGCACTAGAACTAGTTAGCATATTTGAGAGTCACAGCGGCCATCACACGGATCTTTTTCAAAGCTTTTGAAAGCCCAGTCTGGTGTATTTCTTTGGAAAGAAATTATTCCCAGTGTGTAGTATAAGGAAAACAGTGTTGTTTCAATCTTATTAAATGAAGTAAATCAAGAAAACTTAGCATATGACCTATGCTGGGTTACCTGCTGGGCCAGGAAGATTCTATGATGTGCCAGCTTAGAATCTACTTGTTTAGTCAACTTCTGACACAAGAAATAGTTATCCAGGGTGGGAAGATAGAGACTGAGCAAGTGCCAAGTATAATTAGAAGGTTCCCCAGAATTCAAATGTGTGGGTGAGGAGGAAGTTAAAGATCATTTGTGAGAGAACACCATTGGAAAGCATCATGTGAAGCCTGACAAAAATGCAGAGCTACTGGCTTCATCTCAGATCCACTCACTCAGGATCCATGTTTTCACAAGACCCCAGTTGATGCCTTCCTAGGAGGCTCTGCTAGACGATGCCAATCAACTTGTGCTGCATCAAATAGAGACCCCTCCCCCCAGGAAAAGAACCCTCAACCTGATGTGGGAGGGACCCAGTTATAGCTGTGGGACTCCCAAACCTTTCCCTCTAGGGGATCTTCTTGATTCTTATGTAAAGTATCTGAGTACAAAGTTAGCTCTAGGAAGAAACAAAATGTGCTTAGTAGCCAATCTTGTAGAAATGTACTCATGAATTCTGAAGTGTGGATATATTTGGAAGGTGGACACAGGCTTAGGAATTGGCAAAAGTGGAAAATATTCACTATTCCCAGCATATCTGGTTCTGCACAAAAGTACTTATAGTAATGGTTAAAGCCCTTCCTTTCAAAGATTAAAAAACGTGAAGTGAAGTGAAGGAAGGAAGGAAGGAAGGAAGGAAGGAAGGAAGGAAGGAAGGAAGGAAGGAAGGAAGGAAGGAATGACACCGCTCTGTGTGGTGACAGGATCTTGTAATCCTAGTACTCAGAAGGCTTATACAGAAGGATAACAGCAGTTCAAGGCCAGCCTGGGCTATATAATGAAATCATGTCTCATACAAGTAACAGCAGGGAAAGAATAGACTGATAGATATGATAATTGATCAATACAAGCCATATTGTCTGTAGGGTTAATGTGGTCCTGTGTCTGCTCAACTACAGGGCTCAGCCACTTGGGGAGGCAGGACATGGGAAGTTTGACTGTGTTTACCCCATGCTGGCTAGGCAGATATCTGGCTATGGGGAAGCTGCAGGACATTGCTCCTAAGGTGGGGAAGTGCAGTCTGAGGTGCAGGACAGCCAGAGCTTGCTCAGGGATCCCTAGGGCCTGCAGGGAGGCTGGGGCCATCTGCTTCTCAGGCTCTCAGGCTCCCAGGTGCCACTGGGAGCCTCAGAAGAGCTGAGAATGAAGTGGGGGGCCCATGGGCTGAATCTAGACTGGGCAGAGAGGGAATGGGGGGGCTCCAGCTGGATCCCTTGGGGAGAGAGTCCTTGGCTTGTTGGAGCTGCAGATTTGAGCTTGGTCTTGGTGGTGGCAGTGGCTGGGAGTGCAGAGAGACCTTCTACAGGAGATTAGATGGCTCTTTAGGTAAGGGCCTTCTCCACTGATCCCCACGGTGGATCATAATGAAAAGAGGCACTCCATGGTTTTAAGACATTTATTGTCATGGTGGAAAGTGGATGAGTAAAACCATACCCCACTTCTCAGGGTGGGCCTGAGGTTACATACTTTTTGCAGGGAGGAGTGTCTGGGAAGGAAGGTTTATTAGCTAAGTCCTCTAGGCCTTTAGGTACCTCTTTAAAATGGAGATCTGTCTTGAGGCTACAAGACCACAGGTCACTTCCTCTACCTGTGGAGGAGCTTGGGGTGTTGCCCTTATGTGATTGATGGACACAAATCTATGGAGGGCTGTCACCTCATGCCAGGAGCCTGGTGTCCAGGAGCGGAGCGAAATGCCTCCTGTCCCTTTAGGGTCACCAGTGTATCTAGCCTTAGCTCAACCAAGAACAAGGCTGCCTTTCACGGTCCTACAAAGTCCAATAGAATAGGCTAGAGGTAGACAGATATGCCATGACCTTCTTCATATGAGACTTTGTCATGTGATGTGCTGCTTAAGTAGCTATGGAGTTGATACTATATTATATTTCATTATTTTTAAGATTATGTGTTATTTTACCTACATGTATGTAACATGCTTAGTGCCTACAGAGGCCAGAGGGATGTTGGATCTCCTAGTACTGGAGTTGTAGATAGTTTTCAGCTATTGTATGGTTGCTGAGAATTAAACCCACGTCCTCTGAGAGAAATGAACCACTGAGCCACCTCTCCAGACCCAAATCTCATGATTTTATCTTTTCTGTGTATGAGTGTTTTGCCTGCATGTGCACTGTGTGTGTGTGTGTTTGGTGCCTGTAGAGACCAGAAAACTGTGTTGGAGTTACAGATGTTATAAGCTGCCATACGTGTGCTGGGATTGAACCCAGGTCCTCTGCAAAAGCAGTAAGAGGTTTTAACTGCTGAGTCACCTTCCCGTCTCTCACAGCTCATAATCTTAGAATAAACCAATCCCCTTTCCCTTCCTTTATTCTTTCCTTCCTCCCCCTCCCTCCCTTTTGCCCTCCCTCCCTCCTTCCTTGTCTTCTTTCCCCCCTTTCTTTTTCTTTCATGTGTTTTTCATGCAAATCAAAACTAGTTGAAAACCTGCCAAGACCTAGGTGTAATTGAAGGTGGCATTTAAGCCTTTGTGTCTCCTTTGTCTCTAGAGACATCATCGTAAAATAAAGGACTTCGTCAGGTAATGTTTTGTTCATTATTCAACATCACAATGGGGCGAAAAAAAGATAATTAGACATATGGCGCTGTCGACACATGGTTTATGAGGAGCTTCTAGTTAATTAGTTATGGTAAAAGGTTTTTATATAGCCATAATTACTTTATATTTCAGGGGGGAGAGAAGCAAACATCCATGTATTTTATTTTACCTGGTGACAAGTTTATCAAAGTGATTGATGTGATGATTCTCCAGCACCTTCTTCAGACTTCCTGGGATACTACACAACATGTCACAGGGGGATTTTTAAAAGCACAGCTCCTGTTAACTTCAATAGAAGCTCCACATCTGCAATCTTACACATAGTCTTGCTAGATTCTATTTTTAAAAATCAGCTCCTTTGTGTCCTAGATCCCCTTAACCATCCATGGAAGATTAACCTAGGGAGAGATTCAAAGTATAATTATAGTAATTTTGCCAAAACGTGAGACAAGACACCTTATGGGGGTAGTTTTTATGTTTTTATTTCTTCAGTCAGCCACTGAAACAGAAATAATAGCTAAAGAGTACACTAGGGGCTGGGGAGTTGGCTTAGTGGGCACAGCACTTATACTATACTAAACGTGTGTGTGTGCGCGCACACGCACGTGCCACGCGCATGCGTGCGCGCGCACACACACACACACACACACACACACACACATCTTATTTTTATAAATATACACCAAGAGTGTAGTAACCTCTAATTTATTTGTTTAAAATAATTCTCAGCTATGAAAGGTGTCTCTTCTTATCGCATACTTCTGCTTAGTTGATTATTAAAATCTATTTCTAATTAAGAAATAAGAGAAGTTAAAAATAGAGATCACTATTACTGGTTTTCTCTTTTGTATATGGATTAGTTCTAACAATGTTTTGACTGAGGGGAAAATCAGGAGACCTCTGTCATACTCTATGCCACCTGAGTGTCCTGGACCACAGCCTACCTAATAATTTACAATGTCCACCCCTGAGAGAAAAAAATGACGTAAGCAGCAACATGCTTTCGATTGCGAACACCTAAGGTGTCACAAAGCTGATGTAAAGACTTACCCTTCTCTCTTATCCTGACACATTGTTTGTTGGCACAACACTTTGAGATGTGGCTCCAGGGGGTGTCATCACAGTGGTCACTTGTAAGCGTGAGTACAGTTTATACATGTCATATTCAAGGTGGATTTTTCACTTAGTCAAGGCTTAGGTGAACTTGAGGCAAGGTTCTTAATCTTTCCACTCCTTGGATTCCTTATGTACAAAATGAGATAAATACTAGGATTAAGATAAATAATAAATACAAGGAGGTTAGCACAAAGACAGACACAGAAAATGCCTAGTAAACATTAGCTATTGCTGTTTTTATTCTGCTGAGTACGATCATTACCAAACTCACAGATGATGAAATTCAAAGGTGGGGAGAACATTGCAGTTCCCATGAGGGGGAGCTGGAAGTGATACTCAGGACCCACACTCTAGCTTTCGTTCTCATCAAAAGCAACTGTAATGACACTAAGTCATCATCTCCTCCCTTGTTGTGTCTCCTTGGCTCTCCATCTTGCTAGATAACCTGAAAAACAGAAACAAAGCTCTGACTCCTGGGGTTTGACTGCCTTTTGTGTGCCTGAACCTGGCAGGCATTTAGAGGCCTGCTAAGCACTCGTGGGTGGGTACGTGCGTGCATGCATGCATGCGTGTGTGCATGCGTGCGTGAAGGGCAGCAGAGGGCACCAGATTTTTTGGAAGCTGGAGTTATAGGCTATCGTGAGCCACCTGATGTGGCTGCTAGGAACTGAATTTGGATCTTTTGCAAGAGCAGTACATGATCTTAAGTACCGAGCCACCTCGCCCGCCCTACCATACTTGCTTTTTAACTTGAGCCTTGAGTAACTCCCAGTTTATTTCCTTCTATAAAGGTGGACAGGAAGGGGGCGCATCCTTCTGACTTTCCCCCACATCCATTTTCTTTAGCCTACCTAACTGGCATTCTGTGATAACTTTGAAGACATTGTTATTTTATTTTTCTCTTTGTAATCCTTCTAGTGTAGTTTCTGTTTTCAACATTATTGGCCAGAACACCAATGTATCCTTTTTAGGAGTAGGTCAGAAAAAGATCTCATTTTCCTACTGAAAACAGCCTACCTCAGGTTCACCACCTGCAATATCACCCTTACTTTTTCAAGTGAATCACACAGGGAATGGACTTTAGTATTAGCTGCCATGCCTGTTGGCTGATATGTTGTTGCATGAAGAGCCATATGAAAGGTTGTGAGATGGCTTAGCACTGACAGCTCCCACCATGGTAGCCTGACAACCTGAGTTCTAGCCAGCGATCCTACGGAGAGAGAAAAGGACAATTCCACAAGCTGTCTTCTGACCTCCACATGCATGAGTGTGTGCACAAACACATCTCTTCCACTAAATATTTTTTCAGTGAAGTAGAGAAAATTATCAGGGCTGGCAAGATGGCTCAGTGAGTAGACACTTGCCACCAAGCCAGACAACCCGTTTGATTCCTAGAACTCACACAGTGAAAGGCGAGAACCAAATCTGACCTCCACATTCACACTGTGTCACATGCTATCTTCCAAATAGATAAATACATCTTTTTTTTTTTTTATTAGAACCATGTGAATGATCTCTGGTTTTTAGACCCCAGCTAAAGAAAAGCAGATCACACTTGATTGGCAGTACATGGAGATTCTGAGTATGTGAGAGAAAACACTTTGTTGTGTTGTAATTAATGTGTTTCATATTCATATCCCAGATACTTGTTTCCGTCCTCAATCTAAACATTAGTGATGCTTCAAACTTGGAATTATGATGTAGAATTATACCCTAGTAAAGAGAAGCCATCTTTAATCTCATGCCCTTGAGATAATTAAGACAATATTTACTATCTCAATGTAGTTTATTGGGACTTATTTTTTAGCTACATTTCTAATTAATAATAACTGTCCTATAATCTAGGCAGCAAACTCCAATTTGGAATGATAAAACAAGGCTTGGAAATAATCTTTGTCTCTCTTCAGAAAATCAAACCTAAGAGTTTTAGTGTATGAAAGATGTGTGGGTGCCTAAGATGTGATACCTCAGGTCTGAGCAACATTCGAAGCTTATTTATACAGAGTGCTCACAATTCCTGAATAAACAATTCTCAATAAAGTGTGCTAATTAATTCTCAATTAATTATGCTAACTTACACTAATTATGAGTGTATTTACCAAATCAAAGATTAACCCGGAAATTCGAAATAGCAACATTTCTATTGACGCAACAGGGGTGTATCATGTAAGCATGGGCTTGAGACAGCTTTGCTAGCTGGATGCCCACAGAGTTCAGTGCAGTGCGGGAACAGCTGACATCAGGAGGTAATCCATCTGCAAAGTCATGTAGTCGGTCCAGTTACCCATTTCACTTCCACCTGCATCCTGTGTCTCAACATTCCTTAAGCTTCACGTAGCTGCTATCGACAGTGAGAACTCATGTTTATCCACAAAAGGAAAGATGGGACTAGAGATGTCTTTCAGTACTTTGTCATCGTCTGTTGAGGCTGGGGGTGCAAAATTGCTAGACTTGCTAGCTGTTTGAGGAAACTAAGAGAATACCAGTAATCTTTGCTGAATGCAAAAGAATTGAAAACCACCTGCTCAAGTACACTTGAGTGACAAGGCCCATTACCTTGTACAGGTTCAAGTGGGTGTGTGAGTAAACTGATATGCCTCTTGGAGATGCTGGAGATGCCACATTTCCTTAACTGTTGTCAGAATCAGAGGGACCTAGCCCCAATTTTAGGAACTATTACCCTTGACACACCTAATGGTATTTAAGGAGCTTTAGGGACTCAGTTTCCCAATGATTTACTGATTGATAATCATTCATCTGGCCCATCAGTAAGTAACTACTGTGTCTGAACATCTCATATATGTATACACATGTATAGACATGTGTAGCCACCTGTGCATGTAGGTCTAAGCATGTGTGTACATCTCTGTGTGAACATGTGTGTACTGTGAACATGTATACACGTGTGTGTGTGTGTGTGTACATATGCACATTCCTCTGCACCAAGCTTTGTGATAGTTCTCCAGTATAGAAAAATGAAAAACTCAAAGCCAGCCCTTGTGTAGCTTTTAGCCAAAGTGATAGATATACCATAGTTTTCCCAGCAGAAAATTGCTGCTCAGAGAATTCGTAACCAGCACGTTGTGTGTTGGGGGGCAGATACTATGGAAAGCTGGGAGAATCAAAAAGGGAGAGTGATTTGAGAATGTGACTTACTGACTAACCATTTCCAAGCCCAGCTCCCATGCTGACCTAGTCATGGCTCACAGTCAGAGTTGTTTTGAGAGCTAACATCTGGTGGAATAATCTACCATGTTCCAGAGCATATAGGAAAGGCTTCCTGTGCTTCCTCACCTCAGGGCTTCAGGAGAGGTATTGTTTCATGAGCTTGGAGAGAATTCATCACATGGAATTTGGTATAACCCTTGTTTCCCTTTCAAAAGATTTGCTAACTTAAGTCCTAACCCACTTTTAACTCTTGATGAAACAAATCATTTCATCAAGGAGCATATCTGTGGACCTGGAATGCCTTGGATTGTAACAATCAAATGTATGGGGAGTATTTCACCCTATTTATTTATATACCTATTTATATACCTACTCATTTGGTGTTGGGGATCAAATTCAAGGCCTTGTGTTTACCTAGCATTGACCTATTTCCCAAACTCTGTCTAAAGTACTTTAAACATCCAAAATGAAATTTGCCGCAATAAAGCCGAGTTATTAATGTCAGGAGTCACCACTATGCTAAGAACAGAGAGATCGTTCATCTTACTCTTTTTAATCCCTTGTGCGTTTAAACGGCAGAAATGATCTTGTTGTAAATTATTAGTCTCATGTCTTGTGATCACTCATTCGAGTAAACCATGAGTAGATTTTTGGGTACAGTTTAAAGTGTTAGCAAAGGAGTCGTAATTCACAGACCAAGGACATCCAACTAAGAGCTATAAACCAAAAGAAAAATGAATTATGGCTTCATCACAGAGTTACCTTCAGAGAAACATTAAAGAATTAAGTATTATTTTTGGTACACTGGGGATTAACTGTTATTTGCAGCAAGCTCTGTGCTTAATAGAGAGAGCACAGAAAGAGGGCTGCCAGGATCTCTATCAGCCTCAGTCTTATAATGTCTCCCAACACTAGCTCATTTTCTGCTTCCCTCTAGGGCATTGCCCGCTACCTCAAGTGATTTTATGAAATTCTTCCAAATTCCCCAAATAAGATTAATTTTAACTCACATAAGTGATAAAAGTAAATAGATGCCATATGGCAGTTTATAGGACAGAAAAAATACCAGAGAACCAAACTAATAACTTGGAAAAGGATTCCAACTCATTAGCCAATTCAAGTGAGGATTTAGATAACACTTTATCCATAAATAATAATGTGTATTGAAGTATAGAGTGAGAGTACTTGAGACTATCCTTAGAATATATTCAGTGTATGTATATGAATGTGTGAGTGTGTGTGCATGCTTTGGGGTTTGGTGGATATAATAGTGTTTGTAAATGGTGGTTGTGTATCTATGTGTG
Organism: Uromys caudimaculatus; assembly: GCA_028551405.1. NCBI lineage: Eukaryota > Metazoa > Chordata > Mammalia > Rodentia > Muridae > Uromys > Uromys caudimaculatus. Next base: position 854,795 of record CM052703.1, read on the forward strand.
ATAATACTTTGAAGGCCACAGATTCTCAGTAAATAGGAAAATAGTTCGGGAATTAAAAGAAAAGCATTACTGAGTGTCAAGTCCCCCAGTCACTTGTTGAAATGCCTCAATGGAACACTTTTCCTCATTGACACAGATTCTAGCTTTAAAAATGATTTGCCCTTTAATCCCAGCACTTGGGAGGCAGAGGCAGGCGGATTTCTGAGTTCGAGGCCAGCCTGGTCTACAGAGTGAGTTCCAGGACAGCCAGGGCTGTACAGAGAAACCCTGTCTCAAAAAACCAAAAGAGTTTTCACTGTATGTGACTGGCCAAGGGGGGGGGGGAGCAAGCAAGACAAAACTAACCTGATACACAAGCTTGGCCTCACTTGTTGTGTTCTCTAATACAGTACAGGGAGGGATAGCCAAGAGCAGTGGAACCTAGAATAAAGGCAAATAGTTGGTTCTCAGAGATAGAACTTGAAGAGTGTGTGGTGGGCACTGGTCACATGGGAACCCTGAGTGAGCAGACAGGTAAAACCATGTTATCACAGGATAGAAACTTGAAAGATCAGAATGCAGTGGTGGGAAATGACACACCTTTTGAGGAGGGCATCTGAGACTCAGGGCAGATCCAGGGGGAGTCCCCATCTCTCCCTTAAAAGGATTAATGGTCTGCATAATTACAAAGATGTGCTTACTGTCACTTTAGGGTCCTGGATAGTATTTTTATTTTTAATTGTTTTATTTTAGGTGAAGCTGTATTTTGCCTGCATGTGTGAACGTGCAACATGTTACGTGCCTATGGAGGTTAGAAGAGGGTGCTGGATCCTTTGCAACTGGAGTTATAGATGGTTGTGAGGAATTGAACTCAGGTCTTTGGCAGGAGCAACCAGTGCTCATAACCACTGAGCCAACTCCATAGCCCCTAAAGAGTATTTTTAAATTTTTTCCTCCGTTTATGTTAATATGAACTAAACATATTCTAATTTTAATATTTATTCAGGGAGAAGTAATTAGAAATAATACCTAGATTATTGTATTGTTTTTAAGCACGAATATAATTTTATTATGCCCCAAATTAGATGAATTGTCAAAGGACTCATTATAAGAAACAAAATGCTAATGAATTCATTAAGAATTTAGGGAATCTGGTTGCACAGGTTATCCTATGTAATCTACCTAACTTCTGAAATAATTACACCAGATGTCTACTGGACTCAGAGATCTTCCGATTAGTAAACTGCAACGTATGGTACACATAATTAGTCTTGTTTAGTAGACTCCTCTCCAAGTTAGTCTTCCCTGCCCTCAACAAATTCTCATGTAGGTCAGGCTGGCTTTGATCTCAATATGTAGCAGAGGGTGGCTTTGAACTTCTGACCCTTTAGCCTCCATCTCCCAAGTGCTGAAATGATAGACATGCACCACCACACCCACGTCCCTCTGAGTCTCTTTCTGCAAGTGGTGGCCAGAGAAAAGTACAAGCAGGTATTGAAGGAGACTTCAAGTTTACTTATGGGGGTCAGTCATCACAATGCAAATTCTCCCTAGTTGGTCCAGCAACAGTTTTTCATCCATTAATATCTGAAAACTCTTCAGCAGTCTATGATTTCAGTTTCTAAGAAGTCACAATTTGGGCCAGCAAGATGGCTCAGCAGGTAAAGACACTTATTATCAGTCCTGATGAGCTGAGTTCAGCCTCTGCGAACTACCTATGTGATAAAAGGAGAAAACCAACTTTCACAGGCTGTCCCTTGACTTCTGTATGCATGCCAAGGCAGGTGCATGTTCTCTCTCTCGCTCTCACTCTCGCTCTCGCTCTCTCTCTCTCTGAATAAATAAATGTAACCATTGTTTAAAAAAGAAGCCACAGTAGTTTAGATTAATAAATACACATGTAAACAAACCATGCTAAATTTACATGGTAAAGATTTCAAAAGGTATGTCTATAAACCCTAAAACTTTGTAGAAGGGAGGGAGACCCTTTTTCTAGGGAAGGCAAGCAGACTTCACAGTATCAGCCCTTGGGCTTACAGATGAAGATAGGGAGTTACAAGTGCAGAGAGGAAACAGCTGGGGGCCATGACATCTGCTCCAGGGAGCAGGAAGCTGTACAGTCTGCCTGGAGTGTTAACGCTAGTAAGAAACAGGTCCAAAAGGCATGTGTATGAACTGACAGAATGGAGCACAGAAGCTCTGACAGAGAGCAAGTGCATTTACAATACGAACACTTCCTAGGAAGTCCAACTGCACTTAGCCATGATGCTGGCTGTGTGAATCTGAGTCTCCTGTTAACCGGGTTTATTCAAACTTATTTCAACCCCATGGCAGATATTAAGAAGAAGGCGTGGCTTTCCTTTAGAATCTGCTTTATAGTTTACTTGCTGGGATGCATTTATTTTATACTAAACTCAAGATAGACTTGTTTTTTAAATAGATTTAACACCTACCCCAAATCTACAATGAGTGCTCATCCCATTAAGAAGGGCCAGAGTCCCACAATTATTTTGGAATCTAAAATAAGTCATGTGCAGAAAACTTATTGAATCTATAGTCCATATTTTGTAACTGGGCCCTTGCAAATGAGACCAAAGCTTCTACCCCCCGACCCATGTGTTCCATGTGGCTGTCATCTACCAAACTCTATCAAGAAACTGCCGGGGGAGTAGTAGGCCAGCCATAGAACTGATCCATTAGTAAAATGCTCTTTGACAGACAACCGTGGCAACCAGAAGAAAGTGACACTTGTGGGTGCTGGGAATGAACTCAGGTCCTCTAGGAGAACAGCAAGAGCTCTAACTGCTGAGCCATCTCTTCAGCCCCAAGGAAGTGTGTTTTGCTTCTTTCTTTAATGAAGAGAATTCTATAGTAAGATTTATAAGTGCTAGTGTGGACCAAGAATGAACTAAATACCTGGGATAAACACCTAAGTCTGTCATCTATGAGCTCTTGTTACCTTGAACATTTATTTATGTGTTCAAGTGTGAGCACCTATGACCTTGAACAAGTTTTTTGTTTCTTGTTTGTTTGCCTGTTCTGTTTTGGAAGAAGTGTGTAACCTACCTGTGTGTCCATTTCTATAGAATGCATGTAACCGTAGGACCTTTTAGGTAGGGTTGACATGAGAGTGTCCAGAGGATCTTCTCATTGTCCCTTTGACCCAGATTTCAACAGTTCTCTGTTGAACTGTTCTATGCATTGGAAGGCCAATCCATACATTGGACATCAAGGGGGCGCTTTGCCTTCTGGTCTTCTGTTAGTTAGCTGAGAGGAGGCAGCAGCCAGAGAGCCCAAGTCAGGAAAAGAGTGAGGTTGGAGGTGTTTATCTCCCTTCTCCTTCTACCAAGTGGCCAGGAATTGTCTGCAACCCAAGGCTCTTGCCAAGCTGCCACTGGGAAACTCTCCCTGGGGTACCTCCAGGTGTATGTGTGAGGGTACCTTTATGAGTCCCTGCAGGCGGTGTAGGAAGGGGTGACAGGCGCCCTGCTGTGGTGAGGCAGGGTGTTGCACCATCCCTTACTGAGTTCCCTAGAGCCATGCATAGCTTTGTGGTTTTTATTCCGTGCACTTCAGTGTATCCAATTTGTGTATGCCATCTGTTTCCTGCCAGGATCCCAATTAATAGGACCAGGTCTTCGTTCTGAAGCACTTAGAACAATAGCTGGCTTGTGGTAAGCACTGTATAAATATTTGATAAACAAAAGAAATGAGAATAGGAACCATTTGTAGTCAACATTAAACATATGTCTCCGTAGCCATACAAAGCAAAACTTCACAGCTATTTTCCCAAATAAAACTACTCTCTTCAGTGGATTTTATGGAGCAAGCATCAATTTTCAATCACATTTGTAGTGTTTTGGTTTAAAGGGGGAAAAAAGACCTTTTAAATAAAATATTAGCGTTATTTTTATTTGACATGGTTCTATGGGAAATTTAGTCATTATAAATAATTGCATATAACTATTTTTCTCTTTTAAATACCTTTTAGCTGTTTTTGTCTTTACACTTTTAATCATGTGTGCAATAGTTTTGTTGATGTTTTGGGACATCTGGAATGCAAACATTTATGCTTCTTATTAACTGATCAGATAGGAATATTTTTCACTGCTGTTTCTCTCTGGAAATGCATCTGCTGTGCACAGAAGACAGGAGATTCTGCATGCCAGTGGCCGTCATTCCTTCCTGTGGCTGTCATTCCTTCCTGTGGATCTAAGGTACCTAGAGGTTTCTTCTTACCCTCTTTTTATTCCAAGATGTTTAGCTGTTTTGTTCACCGCTGTTTTTTTAACAAAGTAACCAAAGAGTCGCAGTCACTTCTTGTTCCAGTTCTCATTTATTTGTTACCAGTTCCAGAAGTCATTGTCTCAGATTCATTGTGGTAGTTATAGATCCAATATTTTAAAATTCTAACTCATTTCTTAGTGCTCTGGTCTCAAGTGAGCAGCAAAAAGAGAATAAAAGTTTGAAGCTTTGCAGATCTGAATATATCTTTTCTTTTGCATTTATGGAAGATGATAACTTGCCTAAACCCTCAGATCTGCAAATCTTTTTCTAAAAGTTCTATAGTTGTTATTTCAGGAACTCCCAATTATTTCAATAGCAGAGAAATATGATCATAGTCTGGTTTGTATCACTTTGAAACTAAACAAGGGTGCTTGCTGGAAGACCGTTGTTACAGAGTAATAGGCCATCTTACACTTAGAGAATAATAAGGAAAAGGCTCTTTAACATAGCACACATCCAACTCTGGCTAATGCCCAAAGAAGAGTTGACCTTGAATAGAAAATTTTGCTAACTTATATGCATCTAAGGCTTATGCATTCCATATATGCTGTCACTCTTAAATCTCTTTATGGTCACAGCCCCAAGATACACTTTGGACAATGGGGATTTACACAACAAAGATGTTGCTAGAATTATTTTAAGTAATGTTTTTCAAATAGTTGTTACCCAGGGTTATCTTGCCCATCTGGTGGAATTATGTTTTTCTCCAGAAGAGCAATGAGGGCTCTGTGGCAGGCCACAACTTACCAGTAGTTATGACCCCGTGCTGCTCCCTTGAACTACCTGTTGGAGGCATGCTCTTTGGGATGGGCTTAAAGGTTGGTTGTAAGTCAGGATGGTCTCCTTTGTTGTGGGAACTGGTCCTAATTGCTGGCCAATCTTGGTGAACCAAAATTTATATTCTTGCATCCTAAAGTCTGCTTATCTCTAGCAGATATCCTTAGCAGATTACTTATCTTTGGAGGTAGTGCTCCTTTAGCTAAATTCTACTTTGTATGATTTAATTATTAACAAATCAATTGGTAAATCTTTTATAGCATCAATTCTATTAGTTCAAATTTCTTCTCAATCACTATGCCGCAAAAATAATACTTAAATTCCAGCACCAAACTTTTGGAAAATGTAAATTTATTTTGAAATGATACTATGCACAAGATAGCTAAAAGGATGTCTAGAAATAAGTTCAGCATAATAATGAACCCCAATTAAAATACATTTTAAAAGGCCAATTAAAGAAGCAGAGAGATTACATAAGACTAGAAAAACATAGTATGACAAAGACATCATTTCTCCTCTCCAAAGTTTATAGATTCCAGTGACTGGGACAACTGGCTAACCAGTGGATCTCTTATCACACATACAAAATAAAACTAGCATGGATTAAAGACCTAATATAAAAGCAAAATTTTAAGACTTTTAGAAGAAGATAAATGAGAACTCTATACCTCATGGTAGGGAAGAGTTCTCAAGTCAGATTTAAAGACAAACAGAAGCCTCACAAAAAATATTCAATATGACTATAAACAGTAAAAACTTTTGTATATCCAACAGTCATTAAAAACTATAACAACAAATCTATTACAGATTTCTTCTATATCACTATGCATCCTCTACACCACTATATATATTTAATATATATTTTATTATATAATTTATGTTTAATACGTATTAAACCTGTTTAAGTATAAGAGGTAAAGCCACAGATTGGGAGACATTTGAAAAAAACATATAACTAACATATATATAACATATAACTGATCTAAATAACAACAACAAATTATGAAAACTCAGTAAAAATTGCTATATACAATATATAAAAATAAACATCCTAGAAAAGGGCATGTAGATGCCTAACAAAAGAGATGGGTGGGAGTGGGTGGAGTCAGCCTTGATGGCCTCATTCAACCAATGCATGGACTGAAGCTGAGAGTGGTGAAGGACATCTATAATTCTCAGCACTTTGCCAGCTCAGGCAGGAGGATGGAGTGAGTTCAAGGCCAGCCTGAATTAAAAACACCACTACCAACAACACAAAAACACAGGTTCTGTATACCCCCAATAAATTTGCTTCTAGAGTAATAGTCCTCAAACTCAGCAAATGTCCTAATTAACTTGTCAAGTTGATACAGCCAAGAGTCATCTAAGACAAGCCTCAGTTGTCGACTTCCCAGGCTGAGAATAGCCTGGGTGTGTGTCTGTGGTGAATTGGCTTGGCTATTAGCCGAGAGAGGAGGGTACGGCCCACTGTGGGCTGAGAAAGCAGAGGCCTGTTGAAATTGTTTTCAGTGGAAACTTTGGAAGTCTAGGTGCCAAAAGAGCTGCTCTTGTCTCCAGGGAGTAAAACGTGATAAATGAGAAGAAAAACTATGGGACATAAAAAAACTAAAGATGGGCTCTGGGCAGCTTTAAACTTCCTAGTTCCTATACAAAACAAATTGACGTTTTGACCAAGATATAAAAAGCAGCCATCCAAAGCGCTGGAGAACAGCCAGACAGATCGTATGCGGAGGGCAAGTGAGAGCAGAGAATGAGAACAGCAAGAGAAGATCTCCTCTTTATGCTAGAACCCAGCACCCAGCCTCATGCCAAATAAACATGTTTTAACATGGCCAAAAAGTCCCATGGCCTTTCTGGTGCCAGAAGGCAGGATAGAAGGGAGAGGTGACTGCAGTGACTGGGAAGTGAAGGGGATATCTTGGAAAGAAGAGGGCCACAGAGGATGATGTAACGTGTTCTGTGTATGCATCGCACATGTTATCAGCTGGCTCTATTTGTGAGACTATACCAGCAAGGATAACCTAAATAAATAAATAAATAAATAAATAAATAAATAAATAAATAAATAAATAAATAAATTTTCTCTACAATGACTTTTCTCAGCTATTAAGCAATACTGCTCAATTTTTGTGTTGAATCTCATTATGTCGAGCTGCCCCTGAGTTTCACATACTTAGCAAAGCGTTTCCCTAGTGCTCACGCACTCCACACACCTTACAGAATAGCCTTCCCCATTCCCATGTTTTTCCTCATCTTCTGGTTCATTTTTCTTCTCAGAGCCTGATGGTCTACCCTCGCACCTCCTTCCTGCTCACGTTTGCGCTGGCATATTACGCAGTAATATCCTTTCCGACATTTTAGCTTAGCTGCTGTCTGCTCATGTGGTTGTTTAGCTTTGACTTACTGTTCAAACCACATCTCATCTAAGTTTTTTTTTTCCCCAGTATCTTCGATAAGCCTAGGTCAATTAGCTTATAAAGAGAAAGGGGTTATTTATCTCATGATTACGGAAACTCTAATGAAAATCAAGCAGCCTTATTGCTTTGGGGACCAAATAAGGGAACCAGATGCCAGTAATGGGGAGCCTGTGCCTTAGCAAACTGTTAACTAGAGAAGGAGACATAGCCAGAGGGATTGGCTGGTTCACGAAGGGAGCAGACACATCATTGTCCCTCAGAAACGAGGTTTATTGAGACAAAGAGCCACAAGTTCATGACCAGGTCTTGACACAGGAAGGAGAACATTAAACAGAAAATGATATCACTCCTCAGGACCATTCATCTCTCCCACCCCCTAGTGGCCTGGAGCTTGCACAAATAGGTTAGGCGGCTGGCCAGTGTACTCATGAATTCACCTGTCTCCACCTCCCCATGCTGGGGTTTATCAGCATAATAGGCTTCTTCCTGTGAGCTGTAGGGTCAACCTGGTCCCTGCACTTGCAAGGGAAACACTTTGCTGATACATTGTCCACTCAAGTGAAATGTTGCTTAAACAATGATGTCAACGTTTTGTAAACATATCACACACCTCTGATGATTTTAAATTACGCAAGAGCCGGGCAGTGGTGGCGCACGCCTTTAATCCCAGCACTTGGGAGGCAGAGGCAGGCGGATTTCTGAGTTCGAGGCCAGCCTGGTCTACAGAGTGAGTTCCAGGACAGCCAGGGCTACACAGAGAAATTCTGTCTCAAAAAAAAAAAAAAAAAAAAAAAACCCAAAAAATTAAATTACGCAAGAAGTCTGCTTTTTCATTTCTATATTTCTCCCATCTACCCACTGCCAGAATATATACCTCATCTGAGTCGGTTCATGATGAGGATTAAAGAAACATTTACTTGCACGAATGAACTGTGCTTCCTTCTCTCACAAGCCTAGAGTTCATCTTTTAAAAATATATGAGATTTATGGTTCATAATGTTATTTACACGTCTCCCTATTATAATGCCTCTTCTCTAAAATATCGCTGATAAAATTATCCTGCTGTAAGATTAGCAATGCACTTGTTCTTTCTTGGAGTGTCCAGCCAAATCCTTCTCTGATCTTCTCTTACTCCTGGAATTCCACTGCCTCTATCATCAGGCGTCTATCTGCATGGATTATTCGGTTCACGCTGAGAATGTTTCAGTACTTCAGATTGTTCACTGTTCAAAGTCCCTTAGGTACCTGCAAGATCTGTGCGCTGAAACATTCCTGGGTTATAGGTCATAACTTCATTGAAGACTCACTGCGCGTTTTTGCCATTAGATTGTGAGCTTCAGGTGACTTTCCTGTTTCTGCTGAAGGCATGGTTCTTATTAGACTAAAGCCTTTCAGTTCACGCAATTAGCATCTCATAGCACACTAGGGAACATTTATTAATTTCCATCTTACTTGTCTTTTGAAGGTTATGGGGTTATGGGTTCTAAGTCAGAGTTATTGAAACTTTAAAAGGTGTAAATAGGTAAATATTATGGCTCTTGCAAAAGTAAGACATTTTCCCCTTTAAGCATGTGATTAATATTACTAATAAAAATGTCATCAGCCTTCCCCACTATGGTGGCACAGCTAGGAACACATTTTGCATGTGTGTGTGGCTTTCTTTCTATCCTTTCTTTCTATCTTTAATGAGACCTTTTGAGAGACTGTTTAGTATAAGAAAATTACCTTTTCTAAGAAGTTCTTGGTGCCTTGTTGGTCTTCTCCAATGATTCTTCATGAAAAGCAGAACGATATTCCTATGTATTTGGTAAAGACTTATCTTGCATTTAAAAATCTGTCATTTGTTTGGGTGTTTAGATGAGAGTTTGAGACACAGATTTTTGTTTCTTTGTTTCATCCAACTGAATAAAAATGCCACTTCTGTTAAAGATTCAATTTTGAGAACACAGGAAAGCATGTTCTTTTGCGAACAGATCACATTCTCTATTTGAATTTAATTTTGTTTACACACTAGTATGTAACTTAATTAGCGATTTTTTTACACTATTAGTCAATAGTACATGGGGTTGGACATATAGTGAGATATATAACTTTGATCATAGAAGACGGTGGCTTTTAAACAGCCTTGTTGAGATAATGTAGTTTGCCCATTTAGAGCAGAGAACTCAGAGCAATCAGCTCCACAACTTAATTTGAAAATATTGCCATCACCCTGAAAACATCCTGTGTTCATAAACAGCCACTCTCAAATCTCCTCCTACGGCGCCAGCCCTGGACCTCACTAATCTGCTTTCTGCTCCATAATTTAAGCAGTGTTTAAAATTTTATATTTACTTATTTTTGGTGTTCTGAGATAGGTCTTACTACATAGCTCAGGCTGGCTGAGAGCTCAGTCGCCTTGCTTCAGTCTGCTAAGTGCTTAGATTACAGGCTTGTGCCAGCATGCACGGCATTTTAATACAAATTTTAATTGTTTTAAAGTTTTGGCGATTTAAGGCCTTGTTAGACTGAGTACATTGAATACCACAGTCAGGTTATAGCAGTTTTTAAAGATCTTGTCAGGATTTTTAACCTTTAAATGAAGTGTCTGGTTGAAAACACCCGAAGTCATTGATCAACTGGCAAGACTGCTATCCTTGTCTGTGCTGTTCCTCTACCATTACTTTCCTATTTATGCAGCTACAGCTGGGCTCTTACAGCAGAAAGATGCCAAGGGTTTGAACATTTAATTTGAAATGCACTCAAGGTCTCAAAGCAGAGTATCTCAGGCAACCAGATCACTCCTTTTTATTAAGACTTCCTCACCTGTGTGTGTGTGTGTGTGTGTGTGTGTGTGTGTGTGTGAAAGAGACAGACAGACAGAGAGAGGAGTGAGACAAGAGAAAGATAGAGACAGAGACAGAAAGAGGAGAGAGACACAAAGAGAGACACAGACAGAAAGAAGAGAGAGACAGAGACAGAGACAGAGAGAGGAGAGACACAGAGAGAGACAGAGAGACAGAGAGAGAGACAGAGATATCATCATCATACCGTGAACTCACATAAATGGTACATGTTCAGTATAAGTATATTCTTCTGTATACAGTAAACATACTATGTGTTTGTATTCTATGTACATGGAATTTTTTTCTACAAAACACTGAGAGACACAAGAGATCCTCTAGAGAGTCTAGAGATTAGACTCTAAACATGGAAAGCAGAAGTCATAGACTAGTGTTCTAGGTAAATGTTTAATTTTGCTGCTTTTATTCAAAAGGCTGGGGGTCATTTATCCATTCAGTCATTCACTCAATAAATGTTTATTGATTAACAACAGTGTAAAGGCCTAGTTCAAGGCCCAAGGAAAAACTCAGAGCTTTATTTTAGTTGCCTTGGGAAGTGTCTCCTGACTATAGCACATGAAAGAGTAGGCTGTCTTCTTACAAGAAAAGAGCTTAAAGAGTCATGAATCTTTTTTTTTTTTAAACTGCAGACTATATTTTGTAGAAAAATTCAACATAATTGGAATATACCTATCTTTTTTCTTTTTAGGTGAATTAGGCTTTAACTGACAGATAGCCCATTTTGTTCTAAAATTCAACAAACACTCAGAAAATCTTATTCCACACAATCTTTTGACTATGTCACTTGCCATTTATAGTTGATGGCCTTAAGCAAGAAAAAAAAAGTAAGGTTAGGAAAAAATATTAATGCAAGTTGATAACAAAGCCGAATTCTGTAAATCTATAGCAGCTTATAGCAATCACAAAAGCATGCAAAAGTCTTTCATCTATTCAAAAATATGCAGTGCACAGAATGTCTGCTAAGGTGCATGACAAGTCAGAGTTAAATATATATTAATAAATGAATTAGCTTCATAAATAATAGCCATAATGACATTTTAGGAGACAATAAGTCTGAGGATTGTCAGAAAACGGTTGATGTATGAGCTTCACGTCTCAGTGATTCTTCAAAATGAATAGGCTTTGCAAGATAGTTCAGACCCGCGACCAGCCTATTTCCTTGAATAATTTACTTGTTGTCAATTTGTACAGCCACATTACACATGCAAATTGTGCTGCCTGTGCAAACACCACTTGGAGATGATAAAAACAAATTTACGAAGGCTATAGAAGGAGGATTTATTTCACTTTCTCACCCCGGTCAAGCAATACATGTATCTGACGATTGTGTGTACCCAATTTTGTTGTAATTATATCAGCAAATTATTCCTTATAATCTTATTATTTTTAGCAGTCTCCTTGTGCTTGGGATAATTAGCTTTCTTCACTCAGTGTAAAAACAATTCAACTTGCCAGCCAGGCAGGGCATAGCTCCATTATCTGTTTTGGGTTTAAATTTATTCCCTATATTCTTGGACACTTTGTGTAAATTAAAAATTTCATAGTCCCTAATACTGTACACGCTGTTCATTCAGTGATGAATTAAGGCCCCTAAACCTCTCCGTTTGCTATTAGATATCTCATCCACTTTATATGTTAATCTGTGCTAATGAATTCCACAACCCCTAGCCACAGCGAGATGACTAAAATTATTACCACTTACAGAGATATGCCTTTTTCATTTAAAGTTCAATTCAAATTGCTCCCATAAACAGTCTGCCACACAAAGATACCTCCTATAAAGGAGAGTTACTTACCTATAAGTAGAGTTCTCTGAAGGTAGTATTATCTTCAGATGCACATTCCTGGGTCACGTGCCCTCAGGTCTGTGGCATGGTGGGGGAGAGGATTCAGAGCGGATGGGTAGGTCTTTCTTTCCTTGGGGCTCTTCATTAGCTCTGTGGCCTGTATTCCTGAGGGTTACTGGTGCCACGCCCCTTCACCCAGCCAATCCTGTTCTGAGTATGACAGGCCCTGTGCTGATGACTGAAAAAAGAGTTGTAAGACTAGTTGTCTTGAGTAATTGTGTAGGAGCAAGAGGCACACTTACCACCTTCAAGAAGTTACCTACAAAATTCTGTGCCTCATAACTGAAAAATGAATCTGGGAGCTTTTAACATATAAAACGACATTTAACCTCTGTACTGCCTCTGTACGAATAATATCTTATTGTAAAAGTAATGCATTCCCCTCGTGGAAGAATTAGAATATATAAACATAAAATAGATTTAAAAAAAATCACACTTGTTCCCAGTGACAGCCACAACTGCTGTCTGGTATCTACTTTTTATGGACTTTCCTGCTTAGCCTTCTTTAGATGACAAGAGACTGTCATTGTGACTTATACCAGTAATTCCAGCACTTGGGAGGCTGAGGCAGGAGCATCACTGAGAGCTCAAGGCCACCCTGGGCTATGCCGTGAGTTCCAAGTCAATTTAAGCTGTAGTATGTATATGTGTATACGTATATGCACATTTATATGTATATGATGCACATGTATAAGATGTATATATGTATTTATATGATGTATATGTATATTATGCAAATGTATATTTGTACTATGTATATGTATGTGTATATGTTGTATATGTATATGATGCATATGTATATGATGTATAATGTATATTTATATATAGTATATGTATATAATGTATATGTATATGGCAAGTCACTAATCTTGTCACGTCCTTCTTCCACTCTCTCTAAGGAAGGCACACAGAGAGTATATCCCATTTGCCCCTAACTCTGTGACTTTGCCCACTTCCAGAATGGCAGCTGCACCTTAGCTTTGTTCACTCTTCTTTCATCAGTAGAACATTCAAGACCATTTTCTGTTACTTTGGCACCAGTGTTCTCTCTGTGACTAACACCTTCCCAAACAAGCTTTCCTAAATGAGGCGGCAAGGCACCAACCGTGGGGTACAAAGTGACATGAAGGCCTTTGTTCTAGACTTCATCAGGTCTGGTGTAGGTGGAGGGGCTGTTAGTATAGATGGCACATCACATATGCTGTTGGTTTTTCTGTGGTTCTTAGACTGTGTGCTGTCATTATGGCCTTGTAGATGAGACCATTGAGGGTCAAGGGGATGATGTAATGTGCCTAGAGAAAGGAATTAGTGCCTGGAGTTTTCCAAGTTCTGATGGGAATACTTATTTTAATTCTTGCCCTTAATTGTCACTGAGACTTTAGCACTGGGGGTATGGGGGGTATTTAGTGTGTTTTCAGTATTTCCCTTTAAAGAGAGATCATTTTCTAAGCTAAATCTTTGGAAACCTTTTTGGTTAGAAATCCAAAGCTTCATACATTGTTTTATTTAGAAGCCCTTTAATTATTTATTAGCTTGAGAAGGTGATTTACATAAAGCAAATATTTTACTGCAGGAGAGTTTATAATAGTCTACCTTTTATAGTATCCTCTACTTAGAAGTCAAAACAACTTCTTGGGAATGAGGTGGAGATATATATATATATAAATAAAATTTCTGTTCATGGTTAAGAAAATGACCCTCCAGATTAACTTCAGTAAAGATCATACCTGAGAGAAGCATGATGAGAACTGCCCCAGAATCTTTTCCTCATGCCTCAGGCTCACTCATGATGTTACATACCCACATAGTTAAGACAGAAATACATATGACAGGTTACAGCCTGGGAGCAGCTTCCAATTAGAGGAACGGTTTCATACACCATCTTCAAATGTGAAACCATCATGCAGGTGATAGATGGAGCAGCTGCAATTAACCTGAGTTAATATTTGGCAGACCCAGATGGACAACTCTTAACACATAATCTCCCTTAAAGTGCAATGTGCTTTTAAGAGAGGATTAGATGTACTTCAGTATATCACTGTAACATCTTCTCTGGAACACAGTGTGTCTGTCTCATTGCTTCATTTCTTTTTATGAATCTCAAGTGTTTGATTCTCTCTCACAAAACTAAGCTCAGAAGAATGTTAAAGTAGGCAAGGTAGGTTTCCTGCACATCTATCGTCCTCAGGTCTGTCTCCTTCTTGTCTCTCTTTCCAGCCAACCCTGCCTGTTCTTGAGTGCCCTGTGGCCTGTGTCCCTCCATTACCTCATGGAACCACTTTCCTGAAACAAGTTGGCCATTCAAACACATTGTCATACAGTTGGCTAATAAATCTTAGTGTGCTTTCATCCCCAGCAGTATTTTTATTTTGTCAGGGATTAAATCCTAGAGCCAATGTTTGTGAGCCAGGAAAAATGTTCAAATAACTATCAAATGGCATGACTTAGCTCAAAGTTCCCAAGCAATAGGGACATTGTAGAAATATTGAATGGCATGTGGAAAGCTGGGTTGCTTTCTTGGTCCATGTTACAACTTATATTTTGGCCTGGTCTAGTCATATAGAAAATGGGGATAACAGAAAGCTTGCTCATATGGTTGCTATGGGGATTAAATCAGTGTATGTGTGTGTGTATAAACCCACTTGGAATAGTATTTCAGAGAAATCATTTCATTTTGCACTTTTCTTCCTCTGCACTTCCTCCTCATTCCTTGAAGGAGGTGGTGTGGTATGGAGGAACTTATATGGGCTTAGGAATCAGGTATTCTGGGCACAGATCTGAACCACATGATGGTGAGCACATAATCTTTCTAAACTTTAATTTGCTTTAGGGTAAAAAAGAGATGGTTGGAATATGTCATGTTTTTATCATGAAAATTAAGAAGACTGTGTCTACTTAGTAATGTGCTTTGTACCCAGTGGGCACATATAAATGAATTATGGTTATCAATTCCAGTAAAGGCAAAATACAGATACTTAGGTTCAAAGGTACAATTTTCTAAATATAAAATTGTCTCTGGCAGTTACATAATTAAATATAGTGTCAGCTTGTTGACACTTAAGTAGTTAAGTTTCTAGATTTCTGAGGTAGAATGCTATTTTTTTTACATGAATACTTTCCTGTGATCCAAAGCAAATAGGTAAATAAAAACTACAATAGTAGTATTTGGAAGAAGTAATTTTGTAATATTCTATCAAGATGCTAGTGAACAGGCTATCACAATAAAGAAAGATTGAGTATTTGAAAAATATGGCATATGTGATGAAAGACTCCAGGGGAGGGGAAGTAAAAAGAAAGTGTACAAATTCTATCATCAAGCAAAATTATATAATTTCATCTTTCTCTCAGCATCTTTAAATTCTCACTACTCCTTAAAGGCTATTTGTAATATAAACTATGTTAGATGGTTGCTTTTCTATCCAGAATAATGAACCCTAGGTAGAATAAAGTAATCATAAAATACTGGAGAAGCATGTAATCATTGTTATAATGTTACTTTTGGAGATTGAACCATAATCATCGTTACAATGTTACTTTTGGAGAATAGGTGGTTTGTTTCCTTTACTGGTTCCTCCTCTCACCACTATTTCCACGTTTCACTTTCTTCCCTTCTCTACTGAACTGATTTCCAAGTCCTTTACATTTACAGTTTTAAAACTGTTTCCCAAGTCCATGGCTAAAACAGAATACAGGAGGATTTTGCTTTGGAATTCAGTGCAAAATCATCTTTGCCACCAATTAACCGATTGCCTTAACTCCGGTCTACATGGGTTCAAATGATTTAGGTAGTTAAATATAATGTAACTGGCTTTGTGATTCCAAATTTAACGTCTTTGTAAACAGAGCTTGTAAAGTTTCCAAATTTCCCTAAATAAATTTCCTATCATTCACACCTGTTTTGTTCTTCCTATCCTCAAGACCAGATATTTCCTATTTTTATCAAGAAGTTCTCCTGGAAACTCAATCTGATTCCTCTGTCCCCTATTAAATATGGTAATGACACTGTTCTAGTATCTATATAGTACTTGGTATTACCTGCTTGACATTAAGGTAACTTAATCTCCCCAACCAGATTTTGGATTCTTGGGCGACTTATCTGTCTTAGCTAACCATCTCCCCTTTCTACCCAAAATAATGTTTCCTTAGTGTTTGTGTCTAATCAATCAATATTAAAATCAATATTGGATAAATGAATAAAATTCCATTTGAAAAGAAAAGTGGGGTTCTGAAGTTTTGTAAGAGTTCAGAGCTTTTTCCCAGTAATATGGTAAGTTTTAAGAAAAAGTGACTAATAACTTGGATTTTTGCAAATAAAACAATTTTTCTCAACAAGAATATATTCTGTAGATATAAGGAAAACATATGCTAATGTTTCAGCTGAGGGAGAAGGTTTCCACAGTGGAAGTGTTATAGCTCTGAAGGAGAAGGCATCCTGGCAGTCGGAAGCCAAGGAATACCACAGTCATGAGACACAAGAGGGTTGCTGCCTCTGCTTGGGTGAGAAGCAGCAAAGAACTGCACAAGAGACAGGCTTTATGTAGGGTTTTCTCTGGGGGGTGGAGCTTTCCAGGGATCTTGGTCCAGGTTCAGAGATTGGTGGGATTTTGTGACCTGATCTTGGGCTTTTTTTTTTCCTCTATAGGGTGGGCCCTGGCAACTTTTCCACCTTCAGGGACATACAGTAGGTTTAACCATTCTTAAAGTTCCCAGTGTCTACCTCTATTGTCAGTGCACAAGGTTATATCTAATGTAGAATCCAGCTGTTCTTGATTTTAAAGTTAATAGTTGATCCAAGTACCAGCAGTAGTATGATGGAATACTAAACTTTAAGTAGGACTTTTGTATTACTGCTGCTGAGGCTGAGGGAGCATCCTGGAAGAGAGAGCAGCAAGAAAACAAGAGCTAGAGAATGAGGTGGTATGCCATAAAAAGGTGTGTCCTCAGTATGTTATGACCCTTGCTATCCTGAAATCAGTGCAGCTTTGGTTATGTGCACAAGACCTGCACAAGACAAGGCCCCTCTGTGTTCCATCATGGAGAAGAGTGGGCAACTAAGGCCTCATGTCCCCCTGAGGTACATGATTAATGATTGCTAGGGGAGAGGGCGCCATGTTTGTCAGTGGTGTACACACTCAAATGTAACCCAGGCTCTAACTTCCCACATTTCCTCATGTAATCAAACCTAACTAGGGACACACACATTATGTGGAAGTTGTAAGGAAATCTCTTGTGAAGAAAGGTTTCAGTGGAAGAAAGAATGAGATGAAAGAGCATAATGAAAATTATTAAGATGCATTACATACACATGGAACTGTCAAATAATATATATGTATATGGTGCATCTTAGTAATTCACTATATATTTTAGTAAATGTATTATTTTAGTAAGATATTATTAAATATATACTTAGTAATGCATTTAATATTATATAATAGTAATTATTATTAAACATCTTAGTAAAAAATATATATGCAGACAAAATACACACACATATATATTATATATATATTATACATACATACATATGTATATGTATATGTATGTGTGTGTGTGTGTATACATATATATATATATATAAATATATATAAAAGAGATCCCATGAAAGGGCACTAGGAAAATGGCTCAGTCAGTAGAATGTTTGTGAACCAAGCATGAGGACATGAGTTTGGATACTTAGTACCTGTATAAAAATGTATATATGGCACAGTATACAATTGTAATTCTAGTACTGAGTTCTCAGAGCCAGAAGGATCCCTGAGGGTTACTGAATAGCCAGTCTTGGTGAATTGGTGCACTCCAGACTCAGTGATAGACTGTCTCAAAAACTAAAGTGGAGAGGAATTGAGGATGATTCATGTTGATCTCTGACACTTACATGCACATGTGTGTGTGTGTACGCACGTAGGATTCTATGAGAACCACACGAATTGCATCTGTATGCATTAGAGAACATTTCTACTTCAGTCATAGCCAAATAAGTTGCTTTCTGACCAACATCTCCACAGATAACATCTGTACACTCTGGATGAAGCAAAATAACTTTGTGGCAACAAAAAGTATTGGGGGTAAAAATAAAAGTTGGTAGATATTGGAGAGATCGGACACTTTGATGGAGGAGGACAGTAAGGTGAGTTCATTGCTATTTCTGGGTTTTATTCTGAAGGCAAGATAAAGTCAGTGTGCTGGAGAGGACTTAGACAATGAAGCCTGGTCTTACTCGGGAAAGAACTGGCTCAGTAGCCATTGCTAGAATGCACAGGAGACTTTTTGGAAAGAAGAGAATGTGATTGCAAATTTTACTAATAAGTAATGGCCTTATCTCTGGATTGACCATGTACCATGCAAGTGAAGGGCAGACTCTTAAGGAATCCAGCTAGGAAAAAAACAGCAAAACTTTATTTACAGGTAGGTGTAGCCGTCCAGTGGCCATGGAGAACTGGGTTACCTGAAAGGGGGGCTGGAAATGAAAAAAGGGATGGGGTGCAAGAGAACGATGGAGGTAAGACAAAGTTTCTGATCAAGGCTCAATGTTTAATATTCAGCACTGCATTTATACAGGGAGAGCCCACAGAACCTCATCCTTTGTTTCAGTTGGATTATGTTACTTTGTTTCAGCTGGACAATGTTGCAAAGCAAGGTCAGCAGGCAGTCCATTTTTCTAAGTTCCTGTAGGAAGCTGCACATGCAGCAAGGATGACTCCACCTGGGTCTTTAAGGTCCAACTATGGCAAACACTTAAGGTCTATTTAGCCTGCTCAAGGCTGGGGGAAAGGCACAACTAGGCCTAAAAAAAACAAAACCAAGTTCAAACAAACAAATGAAAGCAAAACTTAAATCTGCACTGCCTCCTATTTCTGAAGACACAGAGCTGGTACATTTGGTTCAGCCAAATGAACTTTCTGATTGTGATAGCCAACCAATGTTCTTTGGAGGAACATACTGTAATTCAGACTTTCTACCACATATCATTGACAAAATTTCCAGGATAGAATTCAAATAATTTGTGGTAACAGATTGCACAGAAAGGCACTTTGGAGATAATTAAAGTGCACCTCTGGGTGTGTCTGTAAGGGTGTTTCCAGAGAGGAGCAACTAAATAAAGAAAGCCAATGACAGCTATGGTGCTCTGAGTGAGGAACGTTCCTGTAAATGCATATATTTGAATACTTGGCCACCAATTGGTGGTGCTTTGGGGGGAATTATGGAATCTTTAAAAGATGCAGCCTCACTGGAGGAAGCACATGGGTAGAGGGCCAGCTTTGAGGATTTATTGCATGATTCTACTTCCTGTTCTGTCTCTGTCTCTGTCTCCTCTCCCTCTCTCCCCTCCCCCGTCTGTCTGTCTATATCTGTCTCTCTG
Organism: Uromys caudimaculatus; assembly: GCA_028551405.1. Lineage (NCBI taxonomy): Eukaryota > Metazoa > Chordata > Mammalia > Rodentia > Muridae > Uromys > Uromys caudimaculatus. The sequence goes on from CM052703.1 coordinate 874,305, forward strand.
TCTGTATCTCTCTCTCCCCCTTCCCTCCCTCTCTCCTTCCTTCTCTCCCTCCTTCTCCCTATGTATGGATGAAAATGTAGCCAGCCAGCTTCCTGCCTCTGCTAGCATACCATGCCTTATTTACCATTATAAACATCTCTGGAACCTTAAACCAAAATAAACTTCCTTCCTTAAGTTGCTCTGGTCATAGTATTTTATTTCAGCAATACAAAAGGAAACTCTAACACCTACCCTGAATGCGGGTAATATCAAATTGTCACTGGGCTGCAGATAGGATGGAGAAGAAAACAAGAAAGCCTGTAGTGAGGGAGTCTTTCCTGTCTCTGCTTCCTGGCAACCGTGAAATGACCTGCCAGACACTCCTCACCATGATGAACTGAAACATACTCTGAAATCATAAGCAAAATAAAATTTCCTCTTTTTTAGGTTGTATCTGTCTTGTATTGACAGAAAAACTAAGTGGTAAGTATCTTTACCCATTGAGTCATTTTGCTGAAACAAACCATTTTCAATATAAAAGTCAATGAATAGTAATTCTGAGATTATCTCAATGTTAGAATAAAGATGAGAAATTATTTTTTAGGGTAGAAAGGAATGTAAGACAATGAAAAGATAAGAAACTTCAGCTGAGAGACAAATAATACAAATGAACTAAATAGGAAGTACCAGTCTCAACAATGTTGCTATCAATTCTCCTCAAATTAATCTACATATTTGATGTATATTCAACCAAAATCTCTACAGCTGCTTTGTAGAAATTTAAAAATTCTCAAATTCATATAAAAAGAAAACAAAGATAATGAAAACTATTTTGAAACAACTAAAATGGTTATAAGGCTCACATCACCTTGTTTCAATGTATTATAATGCCACTGTCATTAAGATTGTACGGCATTGGAAGAGAGACAGATCAATGGAAGCAAATTCAAGGTCTAGATATACATTTACATTTATATTATCAACTTGATTTTCAATAAAGGTACAAAGCGACTTGAATGAAGACATTTAAAAAATCTTGCTGGAACAACTGGACATTAGGGTGCCAGAAAATGAGCCTTGAGCTCTACTATATAGAACTATATGTATGGAACTGACCCAAATGTTTCATAGACCTAAAACTCAACAGTATAAAAAATTCTATAAATGAAACAAAAATATCTTTATGACCTTGAATAAGGCAAAAACTTTTCACACACACACACACACACACACACACACACACACACACACACACACACACACACACACCCTAATCCCACAAAAGAAAAATATCAGCAAATTGAAATTCATAAAAAGAAAATACACTCTTTGAAACCCAGGATAAAAAAAATCAAATACAAAACCCTAGACATCATAAAGCACTAGTGATTTTAAAATTAATGTCATACTTAGATACACTTACATTTAAACAGGTTAGACTGTTCTGTCACCAAACCATAAAGCAACAGGAGATCTTTACATTGCTGATTGCTGATGGGGATGCATAATGGAATGTCCACTTAGCAAACAGCTTGACAATTCCTTAAATAGTTAGGCTTATATACAGTCCCAATGCCACCTATGCAGGGGTATTACCCATGATAAATCGAAACCTTTATTCACATACCACACACAATCTATATAGAGTGCTTCTTAGCGTTTTTTCATTGTTCTCGCTAAAATCTCAAATGATCCAAGTAGCCATCAACTGGTGAATAGAAAAACCATGTGATCCCTACTCAGGGAATGCTACTTATCAACAAAATACATACGAAAACTTTGATGATCCTTGCCCATGTTAAGTTAAATAAAATAAGCCAGAACAAATATATACTACTATTTGCTTTTATTTGTATGAAGCTATTCAGGAAATGTCAAAACTGAGATATTTTGGCTGTTTATAGGAGCTGGGAGGTAGGAAGTTTTTCACTACAGAGGAGCTAGAGAGAGCCACTACTCATGTACTCACTATGGTAGTGTTTATGTGACTACATACGTACTTTAAAATTCACAGTTACAATATAAGGGAGGGGTGTGTGTGTGTGTGCGTGTGCACGCGCGTGTGTGTTTGTATCCTAGTGTTAAAATTGAGAAAAATGAGGTGACATAAGAACATTTTCAGATAATAGAAAAATCACTAAACTCTAGTGCCCATGGACTTACTCTATATGACAAGCTGAAGGAAACTTTTTAGATTAAAGAAACCAGATGCAAACATTTATCTAGGGGATTAGTATTGATGGTTGCAAATAATATAAATGAGTATATACGCATGTAGTGTACTGATACAATTTATAGAGAGCATAAATGAGTAGATATGGAGTGTACGGATATAATTTATAAAGATTTGGGGGAAGGTAGGTAAAAAAATCTTTTTTAGATCAAAGTTTGTATCAGTATTTTCTTATGGCAAGAAACTAACACATAAAATAATTTGAAAAGCTTTCTAAGACAGAGTATAGCAAGAATGAGGTCATATGAGGCAGATCACCCAGGATACCCTCAATTTAGCAAATATGGTTGCTTCAGTAGAGTTAGTTAGTATTCTGGCTGACCTGGTTCTCAGGCCTTATAAGACAACACCACACCACAATGCAAACAAAACAATTAACGACCGTAAATAAGACATGATTTCTCTTCCCCTGATACTTTCAATAGTGAGGACTTTGAAAAAGGTTCTGAAGGGGTCTTCTGGTCACACGCTTTTTTTTTTTTTTTTTTCATTTTAAATTTACAGCTTTTTAAAAAAAGGTATGCCCTTTCACTCCCATGCTTGTAAGGTTGTAAGGATTCCAGGTAGTGGTGTTTTATGAATCACAAAAAAAGATAATGGAGAACAAGCTACACTAGTGTTATCCAATAGACAGGTTCCCAGATGGTGTGCCTGTACTTAGCTGATCCCTTCCTCTGAGGAAGTGACTAGTTGACAATCACTGTGGACTATGAAAATACAAGGACACCCAGAGAGTACTTTATAGATTTTTTTTATAGCAAGAGGAAAATATATTGGCTCAGTCCCTAAGAGTCCTAGCAGGAGACCACTTGCATGGGCATTAGTCATCGGAAATAGCTTTATTGTGGTTTAAAACTAACCAGGGATATGATACTACAGGGAGCTGAGGAAGCAATAAGGGGACATCTAAGAGTGGCTGAAGCCCTGTGTTGTTTGACATGGGCATAGCCATGTCAAGAACTAAAGTCTCAGACCATTGGAAACTGGCAAATTCGTACTGGGGTCCAAGTACAAGGGTCTATGAAGAATTGCCCAGCGTGTGCAAGTACAAGTGTTTAGAACTCATCAGTGTGTGCAAATCTAGCACCTGCAGTTTCCTCCTCCTGCATGTTTACTCCCTAAGACTTGCCCATAGAGACCCCCTACCACAACTATCTAAGTCCTCCCCTCTGGGCTTAGAAAATAAGCATACTGAGGTTGGGTTGCTGCAGTAATTAGTACCATTCCATAACAATGCACACAAACCACTTGATCCAGCGTCTCTGTGTCCCTATGTCTGTCACTTCTTTAGTGCCTGCCTTTTCCCCCCATCCCCTCATTACCCCTAGTCAGATCAAGACACCAGGCGGTGGAGATCACCATATGGTACAGAAGATAGAAAGTGCTCCAATCTGGTAAACAGCTGACTGTGGAGGGTGTTTGAGTGTCACATTTAGTTAATGATGTTTTATAGTTTACATGACTAGAAGAAAGATGTGCACAGTTACAATGAAATGCAAAGAAGAGTGGAAGGCAATAAAAAAATGAAGCGGAAAATATTTAAGTTGGTGTTCAAAATCCCCCTCGCCTTCTGTTTCCATGGACTTGTCTAGGTGCGAGTTGTTCTTCTGGCATGGTTTTTTAGCTACGTATGTTGCTTCACATAGCTCCAAGTCTGCCTTTCAAATGCACAAGGTTATTTAACATTCACCAGAATCCTATAAATCCTTCCACTGCATCCACCAGAACTTGAGCATTCATCTTTGGAAAAGCTCCAAGCCTAGCCCAGAAATATTTTTTGAGATAGGGTCTCCACTATTCATCCAGAGATGATCATGAACTTGCAATATTTCTTCCTCTGCCTCCCATGTTCTAAGGTTGCAGGTGTGCATCACCATGCCCAGTTCTAAACTGATTTCTTAGGTTTTTCCCTAAATCATATTATCCCAGGTACTCACTATTTGTTCACATGATGTTCATAAGCCATAGTCTCCTTTTCACTTTTTAATACACTTTCATCTCACCCCTGCCTAGCTTTTAACAAGCCTGCTCATGTACTTCTATATCCTCAAACCTTAGAGAGAGATATTGGACATACAGTAAAGACCAGAAAGGTGCTGACAGTGTAATGCAAGCATCCATCAACGTTCATGAGCTCCTTGGTTTTTATGTATCAGAAAACTATTTATTGACGTCTTATATAGCGGGCTTCATATTACACTTGATACCCGTTGCTTTACCTAGAGAGATGAAGTAGGCAGAACTAAGAGATTTCAATGTACCAAACCAGGGATGACTGGAGTCTTCTGATAGGATGTCATCACTCACTACTGTATGGTAATAGGAAGGAGATAGTAACTTCTCTTTTCATGAGATCTCACTGGATATGTCATTACACTGATCATTTCAGATGGCTATACTCTTGACTGTTCCGTGCTGGGATTTCTAAGGAACCTCCTCTTATGAGGCAGTTGGAGGAAGCAGAGACTCAGTGTCGACGGTTAACTTTGTATGCCTTATCTTGGTTCTGCATATCACTGGATGTATGGCTTAGACAGTTTGCCTCAAGACATTTTTATAAAAAGGACACCCACATGCCTACCTCATAGGGCTAAGATACTAAACTCAAAATATAAACATTCACAAATACTCCTTAAACTTTCCTCTTCTATTGTCTTTCCCCATTAGACCTGAAGAATTTGAAAGTATTAGACATGAACAATAAGGAAAAGTACTCCTTGGTATGTTATTCATTAATGCCCTATATTACAGAAAATTTCTTTCCTCAGATGTCAGTTCTTGCTGATATCATAGTGTTGATTGTTAATTGTATTATTGGAAGACTTAACATTGTTTATAAATGTTTTTCTCTGGAAAAGTAAAAAAAAAAATCAGATAAATTGTCATTTCTCGATCATGATAGATAGCAACACAGTTATGAGATTTAGAACTCACTGGTTTCAATTTCTCTACATAAGTCAGGAGACCATATTTTTGCAATTTTGAAAAAGAAGTACTTTGTATGGAAGGAAGCTAATTATTCTTTCTCAGTTTTGGCAAGAAGCACATTTATTACATGTTCAACAAAGTTGTATTCATTTTATCCAAATGAGAAATAGTTGAGGGACTTCATTATATTTGGAGAACATTTCCATCAATCAGAGATTTAGCAGCTACCAAAAAGAATTCCACAATTCATCTTTTATATCATGGGTGTGACTTATAATCTCTGTACTAAAAATATTAAATATGAGGGAAAACTGTTCATAAACCTTAATGTTCCTTGGCAAAGAAAAACTGCTTTGTGTTTTTGTAGATATGAGAAATTTAAATGAAGCTTACATGCTTGAAATTAGTGCCAGATGCAATACAATTCCAGCACAATTCACTAGCTGCATGGCATATTTCACCATGATTTACTAAAAAGTATTCAACAAATCTACATTTCACTGAAATCTCAAAAATACAAGTATTTCATTCATAAAACACATGGCTTGGCAGATTTCCAGAGTAGGAATTTTCTGGAGGGAAGATAAATTTATTGATTAAAATAAATCAAATTGCTGACGTTTTCCTTAGAAAACTTGCAAAACATAATATGCAGAAGTTGACAGCCTCACAGCTCGAACCGGAACAAAAATCTGAGATATGGCTTTATGTTTATTATCAAACTTTATTAGTGTCATAAGTGGTATTTAAGATATTTTATATTAATGTTTGGAAAAATATACATGCAGTTCTATACATTTATAAACATATATATGCTAAGACTGTAAATCTTCGGCGTTTTTATTCCAGCTCTACCCAATGCACAGTCATATGCAGTAAGTAATGAGCACTCATGGATGGGATGTTTGTACAGGTAACTAGGGACTAACCATGCTGGCATTATTTCTATCCCACGTTATAGCTTCTTCCCTGCCATCTCACTATTTTGGTCATGCCTCTGCCTCTAAGAGTTGTTACAGAATAGATGTATTCTTTCCCCCAAATTATGTAGAAGCCTTAATCCACCACACAGCTATATCTGGAGATGGTCTCTCCAAGGGAGTAAGTTAAGTAAATCAAAAGGATGGGTCTCTGACGTGGTCCCATTAGTGTCCTTTTGAGGACTCCAGAGAGCTCTACTAAACTGTGTTCCAATGAGGTCATATGAGCACATCGAGCTAGTAGCTGCTTACAAGTCAAGAGAAAAGACCATACTTTCAGACTTTACACTATCCCGAGCTGGAGAAATGCATTAAGATACACAGTCTGTGGTATTTTGTTATAGCAACTCACAGCAAACTGTTAGAGCAATTAACTGTTCAATGCTGACAGCTTTGCTTTTCTTTAGAATCAGGGAATTCTTGAAAGGGATCCTCCACCATGCAAACTTATCAAATTAGGATTCTAGAACACTACATCATAAACTTGGCCTATCTTCCAGAAGATATTGGACAATGCATGGGTATAATGTGTGTTTAAATAGTAGGATTAAATATGTAATAATGCTTAATCCATTCACATTATTGAATACAGGCAAGAATTTTGTATGACAGAATATTTTAAAAGGTTCTTGTTCATAATGTTAATAAGTGAAAATTACTGTAAGTTAAGCAATGTGTACATTAAGTTTGGCCTATAACTAACTCCTTGCTTTGAATGACTAAATACCTTTAACTGCAGCCTAATATAAGAGTATGTTAATCTCCTTCTGGTTTGAACCTGCCCCTGGAGCAGAACTGGGGCACTGGCTCTGCACTCACTCCTACAACACCCAGAGGAAGCCAGACTCCCAGGTACTCTGCCATGCCCAGGACCACAGGATCACAGGAGCACAGGAGCACAGAGGAAGTTTGACTCCCAGGGAATTGGACAAACCCAGGATCACTGGAGCTATGACACACTCAAGATCACAGTTGAGGCCACAACATCTTTCCCAACACCCGACATAACTGGGACCCCCACAGGGACCAGGGAAACACAACTCCCCAGCCCAGCCAGAGGCACAGGTTCATTCCAGCTTGTGCCTGTGCTCAGAGCAGACCCAGGACTCTGGCTCCCAACCCACTCCTGAAACACCCAGAGAAAGCTTGACTCCCAGGAGCTCTGACACAATAGGATTTCAGGAGCTTGGTCACACCAGGACTTCAGGATCCCAGAGGCAGTTTGACTACCAGGAGCTTTGACACATTCAGGATCTCAGGAACACAGAGACAGCTGGACTCCAAGGAGTTCTGACACAACGAGGATCACAGGAAGGACAAACTCCAGTTAGAGACAGCAAGGGCAGGCAGCACTAGAGATAACCAGATGGCAAGATACAAGCACAAGAACATAAGCAAAAGAAACCAAGGCTACTTGGCATCATCAGAACCTAGTTCTCCCACTACAGCAAGTCCTGGATACCCCAACACACCAAAAAATCAAGACTTGGGTTTAAAATCACATCTCATGATGATGACAGAGAACATTAAGAATGACATAAATAAAGAAATACAGAAGAACACAGATAAACAGCTAGGAGCCCTTAAAGAAGAAACACAAAAGTCCCTTAAAGAATTAGAAAAACAACCAAACAGGTGAAGGAATTGAACAAAACCATCCAGGATCTAAAAATGGAAATAAAAAAACAATAAAGAAATCACAAAGGGAGACAACCCTGGAGATAGAAAACCTAGGAAAGAGATCAGGAGTCATAGATGCAAGCATCACCAACAAAATACAAAAGATAGAAGAGAGAATCTCAGGTGCAGAGATCCATAGAAAACATTAACACAACAGTCAAAGAAAATGCAAAATGCAAAAAGCTCCTAACTCAAAATATCCAGGCAATCCAGGACAAAATGAGAAGACCAAACCTAAGGATAATAGGTATAGAAGAGAGTGAAGATTCCTACCTTAAAGGGCCAGTAAATATCTTCAACAAAATTATGGAAGAAAACTTCCCTAATCTAAAGAAAGAGATGCCCATGAACATACAAGAAGCCTACAGAACTCCAAATAGACTAGACCAGAAAAAAAATTCCTCTCATCACATAATAATCCAAACATCAAATTCACAGAACAAAGAAATAATATTAAAAGCAGTAAGGGAAAAAGGTCAAGTAACATATAAAGGCAGACCTATCAGAATTACACCAGACTTCTCACCAGAGACTATAAAAGCCAGAAGATCCTGGGCAGATGTCATACAGACCCTAAGAGAACAGAAATGCCAGCCCAGCTACTATACCCAGCAAAACTCTCAATTAACACAGATGGAGAAACCAAGATATTCCATGACAAAACCAAATTTACACAATATCTTTCCACAAATCCAGCCCTACAAAGGATAATAGATGGAAAACTCCAACACAAGGAGGGAAACTACACCCTAGAAAAAGCAAGAAATCTTCTTTCAACAAACCCAAAAGAAGATACCCACACAAAAATAATCCACCTCTAACAACAAAAATAACAGGAAGCAACAATTACTATTCCTTAATATCTCTTAACATCAGTGGACTCAATTCCCCAATAAAAAGACATAGACTAACAGTCTGGATATGTAAACAGGACCCAGCATTTTGCTGCATACAGGAAACGCACCTCAGTGACAAAGACAGACACTACCTCAGTGTAAAAGGCTTAAAAAAAAATTTCCAAGCAAATGGTCCCAAGAAACAAGCTGGAGTAACCATTCTAATATCAAATAAAATTGAATTTCAACCAAAAGTTATCAAAAAGGATAAGGAAGGACACTTCATAGTTGTCAAAGGAAAAATCTACCAAGATGAACTCTCAATTCTGAACATCTATGCTACAAATGCAAGGGCATCCACATTCAAAGAGGAAACTTCACTAAAGTTCAAAGCACACATTGCACCTCACACAATAATAGTGGGAGATTTCAATACCTCACTCTCATCAATGGACAGATCATGGAAATAGAAACGAAACAGAGACACAGTGAAACTAACAGAAGTTATGAACCAAATGGATTTAACAGATATCTATAGAATATTTCATCCTAAAACAAAATATACCTTCTTCTCAGCATCTCGCAGTACCTTCTCCAAAAATGACCATATAATTGGTCACAAAACAGGCCTCAACAGATACAAGAAGACTGAAATAATTCCGTGCATCCTATCAGATCACCATGTACTGAGACTGGTCTTCAATAACAACAAAAACAACAGAAAGCCTACACACACATGGAAGCTGAACAACACTCTACTCAATGATAACTTGGTCAAGGAAGAAATAAAGAAATAAATTAAAGACTTTTTAGAATTTAATGAAAATGAAGGCACACCATACCCAAACTTATGGGACACAATGAAAGCAGTGCTAAGAGGCAAACTTATAGCTCTGAGTGCCTCCAAAAAAAAAAAAAAAAACTGGAGAGAGCATACACTAGCAGCTTGACAGCACACCTAAAAGCTCTAGAACAAAGAGAAACAAATACACCCAAGAGGAGTAGACAGCAGGAAATAACCAAACTCAGAGATGAAATCAACCAATTAGAAAAAAAAAAGAACTATACAAAGAATCAGGAGCTGGTTCTTTGAGAAAAATCAACAAGATAGATAAACCTTTAGCCAGACTAACCAGAGGGCACAGAGACAGTATCCAAATTAACAAAATCAGAAATGAAAAGGGAGACAAACATCAGAAACCGAGGAAATTAAAAAAAATCATCAGATCCTACTACAAAAGCCTATAAACAACAAAACTGGAAAATGTGGATGAAATTGACACTTTCTAGACAGATACCAGGTATCAAAGTTAAATCCGGATCAGATAAACCATCTAAACAGTCCCAGAACCCCTAAAGAACCAAAAAAAGCCCAGGACCAGATGGGTTTAGTGCAGAATTCTATCAGACCTTCAAAGACGACTTAATACCAATACTCTTCAAACTATTCCTCAAAATAGAAACAGAAAGAACACTACCCAATTTGTTCTATGAAGCCACAATTATGCTTATACCTAAACCACATAAAGACCTAATAAAGAAAGAGAACTTCAGAACAATTTCACTTATGAATATCGATGCAAAAGTACTCAATAAGATTCTCGCAAACCGAATCCAGGAACACATCAAAACAATCATCCATCATGATCAAGTAGGCTTCATCCCAGGGATATAGGGATGGTTCAATACCTGGAAATACATTAACGTAATCCACTATATAAACAAACTCAAAGGGAAAAAAACCCACAGGATCATTTCATTAGATGCTGGAGAAAGCAATGGTAAAAGTCTTGGAAAGATCAGAAATTCAAGGCCCATACCTAAACATAGTAAAAGCAATATACAGCAAGTCAGTAGCCAACATCAAACTAAATGGAAAGTTGAAGCAATCCTACTAAAATTAGGGACTAGACAAGGCTGCCCACTTTCTCCCTACCTATTCAGTATAGTACTCGAAGTCCTAGCCAGAGCCATTATACAACAAAAGGAGGTCAAAGGGATACAATTGGATAGGAAGAAGCCAAAACATCACTATTTGCAGATGATATAATAGTATACTTGAGTGACCCCAAAAATTCCACCAGAGAACTCCTAAGCATGATAAACAACTTCAGCAAAGTGGCTGGATATAAAATTAACTCAAACAAATCAGTAGTCTTCCTCTACTCAAAGGATAAACAGGCTGAGAAAGAAATTAGGGAAACCACACCCTTCACAATAATCACAAATAATATAAAATACTTTGGTGTGACTGTAACCAAACAAGTGAAAGATCTATATGACAAGAACTTCAAGTCTCTGAAGAAAGAAATTGGAGAAGATCTCAGAAGATGGAAAGATCTCCCATGCTCATGAATTGGCAGGATTAATATAGTAAAAATGGTCGGCCATCTTGCTGAAAGCAATTTACAGATTCAATGCAAGCCCCATCAAAATTCCAACTCAATTCTTCATAGAATTAGAAAGACCAATTTGCAAATTCATTTCAAGTAACAAAAATAAACTCAGGATAGCAAAAACTATTCTCAACAATAAAAGAACTTCTGGGGAAAATCCCCATCTTTAACCTCAAGCTGTATTACAGAGCAATAGTGATAAAAACTCTATGATATTGGTACAGAGACAGGCAGGAAGATCAATAGAATAGGAATTAGGACCAATAAATGAACCCACACACCTATGGTCCCTTAATCTTTGACAAAGGAGCTAAAACCATCCAGTGGAAAAAAGACAACGTTTTCAACAAGTGGTGCTGGTTCAACTGGTGGTCAGCATGTAGAAGAATGCAAATCGATCCATTCCCATCTCCCTGTACAAAGCTCAAGTCCAAGTGGATCAAGGACCTCCACATAAAACCAGATACACTGAATCTAATAGAAGAGAAAGTGGAGAAGAGCCTCGAACACCTGGGTACAGGGGAAATTTTCCTGAACAAAACACCAATGGCTTATGTCCTAAGATCAACAATCGACAAATGGGTCCTCATAAAATTGCAAAGCTTCTGTAAGGCAAAGGACACAACAGTTGATAGGACAAAACAGCAACCAACAGATTGGGAAGAGATCTTTACCAATCCTACATCCGATAGAGGGCTGATATCCAATATATACAAAGAACTCAAGAAGTTAGACTCCAGAGAATGAAATAACCCTATTTAAAAATGGGGTACAGAGCTAAACAAAGAATTCTCAACTGAGGAATATTGGATGGCCAAGAAGGACCTAAAGAAATGTTCAACATCCTTAGTCATCAGGGAAATGTAAATCAAAACAGCCCTGAGATTCCATCTCACACCCGTCAGAATGTCTAAGATCAATAACTCAGGTGATAGCAGATGCTGATGAGGATGTGGAGAAAGAGGAACACTCCTCCACTGTTGGTGGGATTGCAAGCTGGTACAGCCACTCTGGAAATTAGTCTGGTGGTTCCTCAGAAAATTGGACACAGTACTACCTGAGGACCCAGCTATACCACTCCTGGGCATATACCCAAAAGATGCTCCAACATATAACAAGGACGCATGCTCTACTATGTTCATAGCAGCCTTATTTATAATAGCCAGAATCTGGAAAGAACCCAGATGTCCTTCAACAGAGGAATGGATACAGAAAATGTGGTACATTTACATATTGGAGTACTACTCAGCTATTAAAAACAATGACTTCATGAAATTCTTTGGTAAATGGATGGAACTTGAAAGTATCATCCTGAGTGAGGTAACCCAGTCACAAAAGAACACACATGGTATGCACTCACTGATAAGTGGATGTTAGCCCAAAAGCTCAGAATGCCGAAGATACCATTCACAGACCACATGAAGCTCAAGAAGAAGGAAAATCAAAGTGTAGATGCTTCAGTCCTTCTTAGAAGCGGGAACAGAATACTTACGAAAGGCAATACAGAGACAAAGTGTGGAGCAAAGACTGAAGGAAAAATCATCCAGAAACTGCCCTATCTGGGCATCCATCCCATATACAGACACCAAACCCAGAGACTATTGTGGATGCCAAGAAGTGCTTGCTGACAGGAGCCTGATATAGCTGCCTCCTCAGAGGCTCTGCCAGAGTCTGACAAATACAGAGGTGGATGCTTATAGCCAACAATGGGCGTGAGAACAGGGTCCCCAATGGAGCAGTTAAAGGACTGAAAGAGCTGAAGGGGTTTGCAACCCCATAGGAAGAACAACAATGTCATCCAACCAGACCCCCCCAGAGGTCCCAGGGACTAAACTATCAACCAAAGAGTACACAGGGAGCAACACATGGCTCCAGCCACATCTGTAGCAGAGAATGGCCTTGTTGGGCATCAATGGGAGGAGAGCCCTTGTTCCTGTGAAAACTCTAAGCCTCAGTGTAGGGGAATTCTAGGATGGAAAGTGGGAGTGTGTGGGTGGGTTGGGGAACACCCTCATACAAGCAGAGGTAGGGGATAAGATAGGGGGTTTCTGGAGGGGAAACTGAGAAAAGGGATAACATTTGAAATGTAAATAAATAAAATATTCGATAAAAAGTGTTGGTATTCTTATAAGATGTTGCTGAGTCTTAGTCATAATAGTTGGCTTTTAGCCAGTCAGTATGATCAGACCATATTTTTATAAGGTAAATACCAAAATGTGACCAACCACACTATTATATCAGTTTCTTTTCCCTTTTTTAATCTGCAAAGATTGCTTACTCACTGTTGGAGCACTCTGAAATTTGACTGGGTCAGAGTATTCCTCTATTTATGTAATAGTTGTTTGTTCAAATAAATTCTGCAAAGTTTAATTTGTCATATTTTTTGTTAACTTGTTCAAGGCTTTGGATTTCGTGTGTGCATGTGTCACATATGTGTTCTAATGCACGTATATAGAGTTCAGAATAAAACTCCCAAGTGTAGTTCCTTAGGGGATGCCCACCTGTCTTTTGTGGTCACTGGGTTGGAGCTTGCCAAGTAGGCTAGTCTGCCTGTCTGCCGCCTCCAGTGCTGGCTGCCACCCCTGGCTTTTAAAATATGGAGTCTGAGGATGGTATCTCTCAGCCCTGTAGTGTCTTATATAACCAAGAAAATAGGAACATAATCTGATTACAAAACAGTACTTCAGAAAATGGAAGCATTTGTGAAGTGGTCCTACTTCATCCCTGTATCATCGCCTGGATTTACTGTCTTCACAAGTTGAAAATTTCTGGTCTTTTCCTCATTTATATGCCTGTAAACCCCTCATCAGGACCTATACACTATGCCAGCCTAGTAAACAAACTTCTGAGTAGGGGGTGCTTAGCTGGATTCCATTCGGTCAACCAGATTGGTAAATCCCTGGAGAACAGGAATCAGGCTGAGAACTGCAGGAGGCCTGGAACACAGTGGACACTCAAATATACGCAAAAAGATAGGAAAGGGGGCGGGGGGGAGGCGAGGAAGCGAAGGAAGCAAAGCATTTCTTGAATAGATCATCTACAGTTTTCCATCGAATGAACTCAGGTTGGCGTCGAAGTCAGCACTTTCCTCAGCCAGACTCACCAGCTCAGGAAAGGAGCGAGGAAAGAACAAAGCTTTAAAAAAAAAATCGCTCGTTCAAAGTGAGGAAAATGAGAAAAACAAACTAACACACAAAAACCAAAAACAGTCTCCTTGGAGCAGAGTAGCCAAGGAAAGCCGGGCTGTTCCCTAGGCGACCACAGAGCCAGAACGGCCGCAAGCCGATTGGCTGAGCCTCCGGAGCCAATCAGAAGGCACGATGTTTGCTGGGTTCTAAGATGGCCGCCGAGCCGCTGTTTCCTGCCCGGTAAGTTTGGCTTCGCGAGGCACGATTTGGCGGCGGGATTCGTGGCGGCCTGTTGGGTTGAGTTCCGAGCAGTAAGGGCGGCGCAGGAATCCGGGCGGCTAGTCCTCGCAGATCTTCCGTGCAGACGCCGGGAGCGGGTTTGGGCGGGCCCCGCTGGGCTCCGAGGGCGTCTTGAGGTAGTCGTCCCGTCCCCGGCGAGCGAGGAGCGCGGAAGCGGGCTCCTGGTGCACTAGCCGCGTCGGGACAGCGACTTCGGCAAACTAGAGCGAGGCTCGCCGCCCGCCGCTCGCCGCCCCGCCGGCGTCCCGGTGCGGATTCTGATCGGACTCGAGAGCTGAAGGTGGTGAGGCTTCCCACACGGCGAGTGCCGCAGAGTTCAGGTTGTCGGGGCCCGGCTAAGCGGGAAGGGGTGTGCCTTTTAGAGCCACCCTCTCAGTCTTGAACTTTGTATTTGTACAGTGGCATGGATTGCACAGTTTAAATCTTTACATACAAGATAGTCTTGGGGAAAAGTGGTTTCCAGGCCTTGGCTGTAAACATTTTAATTAAAACTCACCCACCCTTGAACATAAAAGACAAAAAGAAATTCTGCTTAAGTAAATAGTTTATTTGGAGTAAATCTTAACTCAGGCTCGTGATTCCCTTCGTGCTTTCTGTGTTGTTTTGAGAAAAGGGGACACATTTTCTAACAACAAATAAGACATTTACATTAATGTTGATATCTTAAGCCTAAAAGTACATCAGTTAACTAATTCCAAAGTTCAGGAACTAAATTATTATGCTCTTATAGGTTAGAGGATGGCGGTTATAATTATTTTACAAATATGATTAAATAATTTAGATGTTTGTGATTACTTAAAATCAAATACATAAGACAGTCACTTGGTGGAAATGCAATTTAAATTCTGGCATAGTAGAGACAGAAAATTTGTTAGATTAGCAGATTTTATCCTTTGGGTATTACTTGTAAGTAGTTCCGTGGTCTAGAAATATTTTCACAGATCTCTAAATGTGACTCTCAGTGTGTCACTTAGTATAATATCTTTCCTGGTTTTTCATATGCAAAAAGTGCAGGAAAAAATTATTGGTAAATTTTATCAATCATAATTACAGGTCTAGAATCAGTGTTTTGTCCCATCTCCCAAATCTTTGTCTCCAAGAACTCACCAACTTTGCCCTCTAGAAGTTCATAACTTAAAGCATATCAGGCATATGTGGGTCACAATGGTTTTGGCCAGCTGTAAAAAGGGTTGCTGTTAATTTCTAGGGAGAGTTGTGATGAGGATTAATGCCTGCCTCTTGTGCCATGGACATGTCTGCTTTGTTTTTCTCCTACTGCTTTTCTGTCTTTTGTTGTAACTTGGTTTCCTGCTGCTTTTCAGTGGCTCCTGAGCAGAGCCTCTGAAAACTGGTCATCTTGTGAGGTAGAGGAGAGAAGAGGCGTTTATATTGATCAAAGATTAAGGCAGCTCTGGGCATTTAGGACACTGAGACCATTAAGATCACAAACATTTTAAAGGTGTGTGTAGAACATCTCACTGGTATCTGACCATACCTTCATTTTAGAGTTTAGCAAGAATGGAGACCCAGGCAAACACAATGGCTTGTTCAGGATGCAAGTCATCTGACTTTCAAGACAACTAGTCATATCCAGACCTGACAAAAGCTAGAACTTTTATCATTGGAATATATTTTTTTTTTATCTCTATGGTTTCTGTGTCTCAAGAGATGGTATTTATTAAATCCTTTTTAATTTTTTTTTTTTTAAATAAAGAATGAGGTGTATAGTCAACATCTCTGGTAACAGGTAAAAAATAATGCTTTACTGGATTTAGGTTTTCTCACCTAAAGGTAGATGATACTGTGCTACCAGGGGGAAAGTAAAATAATTTGATTTAAAAAAAATACTGACAATTAGCTTAGTGACTTCCAGTACTTTCATTATAAAACTTTGTAAGAAAACATAGATTACCAGGTGCTGAACCACTTAATTTTAAATGCATTGTTTTCTGCCAGAGTATGCTCAGTAATGGCTATGGTGAAAGAAAGCCCTCTTCATTTAGACTTAGAACAGTATGTAAATACATTCAGTTCATAGAAAATGTTATCTGCCCAGAACTAGAAGAAGATATGTCCCATGTTGTACACAAAATAGTTTGTAGATGGAATAAATCCTAACTGCAGTGGTGATGAGTATGGGAAATAAAGAAGTGGTATTTCAAACTTTAGAAAAAAAAGGGGGATATGGCTCATTTACATCTTCCTTGAGAATATGATTAAATTAAATACTGGGTTACAGGCTAAAAACTGAAAGCTTACAAGTTAATTCATTTTCTGTGCTATGGGCCTGGCTATAATCTACATAGAAGAATTGAGTTTCTGTTTGTCTGGTATTCCACATCTTTTTAGAATGGCTGAGTGAATATTCTCAGAGACTAATCTAGGATTTTCTGCCTTAAAATAAAGACATATACCCTGAAAGGAATGAAAGAGACACTTCAAAGAAATAATCACCCTTCAGAGAATCCCAAACAGGAGTAACAGGAGGCCAGATATGATGCCAGTTGGAAAATGTATGAATGACATGTATACGCCAGGAATAGAAAGACAAACAGGAGCCCAAGGCATAAATTACTAGTCAGCCTCTCCATAATGGCTAGTTTACAGTTGAGCTGTTTCTTAACTGGACAGCTCCATTTTGCAGGCTCATTACCAGCAGTTATCAGTCTTTATTAGCAGAAACCTTAATCTCCCTTACATCTGTTTTTGTTTTCTTTTTGTTTTGTGCCACCCCCATACCCAATATCACAGGAAACTGATGTGTGACTAAAGATTTTAAGGGACTGAGTTTTTAAAAAAAAAAAAAAAATACCTTCAGGTCCATTTAAAAAACTATCAAGCCAGGAAAATACCACATTAAAGACAGTTTTGGATGCCCTCTCAGCAGTCAATAAAAGTAATTTTGAGAAAGTTCAAAAAGCCATGAAAACTGGGTAACTGCCTGAAAACTGATGGGAAGATACTTTCTATGGGGTGCCTGACACTGCTCTCTTTAAAGAATCACATTTGAATGCCCAGAATATAGATTGTGAAACTCCAGATGTGTTCAAACAGAAGTTTGCCATGCTACCTAAGGTCCAAGCTGAGTGACATTTCCATGCCATGGTATAGATACTGTTCTGTGAGGCTCCTGGCTCTCTCCTCTTTGTGTACTTTGGTTCCTAAACTCCTGGAGAGTATCTAGCATGCAGCAAAAATTGCCATGGGCATTCCTTCTATAGTAGGCCCCAGGCATGCTTAAAAAATGTCTGAAATTTGTTACAGTTTTAATATCCTCAGCTAGATAATGAACCTAAAGATGTTTCAGATGCTTTACTATTCTGTTCTCCTTGCTGGCCTGGTTTACAGCATATCTCAAGACTTCCTTTATCTCATCTTTTAAAACCTACAGATCAAGTTTAGGGGGAGAGGCAGGTTTTATAAGTCAAAACACATATAATTTGGGGTCTCTACTTTGAGCTGAACATAAATTCTGGATAGAAAATTATACATAGTGGTGTAGGGAAAACCTTTATAAATGAGAAACATTAATATTTGTTTCATTAATTGTCTGATTATCTGCCTCTTGTTTTATTGCTCTATTCAGAAGGCCAAGTACCAGGTTTATTTAGAGAAGCTTCAGGGTTAGGTCAGACTGGAGATCAGGGAGGAACATGATTTGTATACCGCAAATATTAGAAATTTCAAAGGTATCTTATGGGTTCTTCTTCCATATTAGGAGTGATAAAAATGCATTTCATGGCTACAGAAATAATAGCAATAATCACTGAACATTTGGTTTTTTTTCTTTTTTTTTTTGATGCACAGTTCAAATTTATTTCTAAAAAAAAAAAATTAAACACTAAATGTTAATTGAGTCCTTAGAACCTCCTGAATGCTATTGAGTGTTGTATCTCATTTAATCCTTAGACTAACCAGTGTAATTATCCTGTGCTACAGATGAAGAAACTGAGGATCAGGGTTGTTAAGTAATTTCCTTCTGCCTCTAGTGGAACTGGAGTCAAGAGTCCAGGTTAGTCTTCTTAAAAAGCAACAGAATGTTTCAGAAAATCAAATACTGATAAACCTGCCCTAAAACACAAAACACTGCTTCTTTAAATCTGAGGAGGTCATTAAAAGAAATATGTAATTCAGAGTAATGCAGAGATCCTGATACCTGTGACCTGCAGCAAGATAGCTTTCTGTTCTTCCTTCAGACTGATGATGAATCATGAGGATCATGGTTTGGCCTCAGTTGTATGAAAAAATAGGCTGTACTATGGAGATCAAAAGAAACTTTGATAATCTTTGTACATGATTACACAAATTCTAAAAGTCATTTTCATGAAACTTAATGACTATACCATTGAGCAATACAGATAATGCCAAATACTATGCTGAACTTATTTCCCAAATACATACTATTGTTATTCAAGAAAGCTGTATGCTATTAAATTTGAGATTTATATTTCATTTGGTTTATTTTACAAACAATGTAAAATTTAAAACTAGGATATCTTTTTTACCTCTATACTTTTTATTTATTGATTTTTTTTTTATATTTATATATTATATGTGTATGGTTATGGGTGTCCATGCCATAGCACACAGGTAGAAAGTCAGAGTACACCTTGCAGGAGTTGTTTTTCACCTACCATGTGCGATGGAACTCAGGTCGTCAGGTTGGTGGCAAGTGCCTTTACTTACTGGGCCATCTTGTTGGCACATACTGCTACACCCTTTAAAACATAGATGTACAACTTAGTTTTTTCTTTGTTTTCCTGCTTCTTAGACAATATGCCTTTTGAAAGTTATATATGCTTCAGTGTAGATGACAAATCCACCTTTATTTTGTTTTTTATGGGTATAGTGAGAAGCATGATATTTTAAGCCTTAAATTAGTTGTGATGCTTTATGTGTATAATTGCAGCATTTAGGAGGCTGAAGCAGGAGGATCTTCAGGAAATCTTGGCCAGCCTGGTCTCTATAGAGTAAGGCCCTGTCTTAGAAAAAGAACAACAAAACAAAATAAAGATTTAAAAATACATTGTTTTAAGTTATTACTGACATTCTTCAGCTGTGAGTGCTTTACTGTTTTTGTTTAGGCAGAATAATCCATACTTGAGATAATCAGGGTTCTATTTTATCCATTTTAAATTTAAAACCCATTTTAGATTTTAAACTTTTAATTGGTTGTCCCAATTGGCTGACATATTTGTCTCCTGTGGTATCTTTTAATGGTTTTAAAATAGTTTCCCTTTCTCCTATTAGAAGAAAAGATGTGGAGTGGGCTGTTACCTCCTGGACTAAATGAAAGCGATGTTGAGTCAAATTCCGAAGAGGAAATCACACTAGAGAACCCAGAACCTTCAGAACTTAATTTACAGGAAGATGGAAAGACTGGCACCAGTAGGAAGCCAGGAGTGTCAGACTTCCCGGCCGGCCAGCCAGAGGCGGGGACAGAGGCTGATGCAGATGCATATGAGAAGTGTCCTTCTGGGATTCCCCTGAACATGTGGAATGTAGGTTTCCCTCTGTGTGATTAGGAAAGTATGCATGTGTACATATGTTCTCTGTGGATGGGCAAAATATGTTGGAATACAACAACAGAGGGGCCTCAGAATACTTCCACTGTTGTAGATACTTTGAATCTAGGTACTGTTGGGGATAGTTTGAGTCTAAGTTTATTTTACATAAGTAGAAGTAGTAAAACCTTCATAGGATTATCTACCTATCATGATAAATGAGTTTATTTCTTTATTTCTTCCTTTAATTATAGGAATTATTGAGCTTCGTTCTCCATTATCAAACAGCTTATATCAAAACCAATGAATGTCCCAATTCAACTGAGAGTTGTGAGGACTGAAATATCTCAAGAACAGAATTCCTTAGTTAGTGTCTTTAGAAATGGCAGAGCATAAGGATTTTATTTAACATGTCTGATCATTTTTAAACTGTATGTTTATCTTCAGTGCATACACACATATCTTTTCTCTTTTTACTTAGAAATTTCAAGAATTGCATAAAAAAAATTCTGAACAGAAAAATTCAACACCAAGATTCAGACAGAAAAAAAGAAAACGCTCCAAAAAAGGTGTTTATTTTTAAATTTAGGTTGTTAGTTGTGCTAACTCTAAGTTGATTAATTGAGTTACTATCTTAAAACATGATTTTGAAATAATAGCTTCATAATTAAGTATTGACACTCTAAATTCCTTTTAGGCAAATCGAAGAATGAAAAGGAATCTCACAGGTAGGTAGATTTTAAAGTAGTTACTATTCAGCAGTGTTGTGGAATTTTCTAGATTATGCACTACTTACCTTTGGTAATGATCAGACATGAGAAGTAGTCATTGAAGTATAATTATTATAACCAGTTAAAAATAGACAAAGTAAAAAGAGCCGTAATTTATGTACACGGAGTTAATTTATCTTGCAGTGAGCAATCCTCAAATGAGACCCAGTGGAAAGAGCTTACTCAATATTTCGGAGCTAATGATAGATTTGAACCCCCTGTTAAACAGAAAAAAGTTGAGAAGGTAAGAGCTTTTTATATTTATTATATTATTCCACCTTAGCTAACAGAACATTTTTGATTAGCCATGTCTAAAATACTTGCTCATTAATTCATATAATTAGAAACTTAAAATGTCCTGTTCTATATTAAAAAGCTGCTAGATAAACAAGCGTCTATCTAGTTTAAAACTGTTCAAAAGAGCAAGCTATAAAAATATTGTGAGAGCCTCACTCCCTTTTCCTTGGGTAGTGAAAGAAAGCTATTGTAAGAGGCCATCTCACTGAGACTTGGAGGGTGGTGAAACCTTTACATAATGACCAGTCTGAGGCTACTGAAACATAGGTGAGGACTCTAGAGGAAGGGTTAATATAAAGTTAGATTGACTGGACTGAAGTCAGAAGGAGGAGGAGGAGGAGGAGGAGGAGGGGGGTAGCTCAAGACTCAAGATAATCCTGTAGAACTGCCAAACAAGAGTGGGACCTCAGAGATGTAGGAAGTGGGCTTTATTTACAGTTAACTTGGCCTTTAAGAGAGTGACATGATCTAACTTATGCTTAAAGATTCCCTGACTGTGGTGGAAAATAGGTAGGTGGTGATGTAGTGAAAGTGAGTAAGAACAGCAGACTCAGCACAAGATAACAGTCCTGAGTGAATGTTGATGAAAATGGAGAAAAATGTGAGTGCTTTGTAGTTTTAATGTGAAAGTAGAATTGAAAGTATTTACCTTTGCATTATTAGTTTTTTTTCAAGTCATGACACACATAATAATTCTAGTTAGAAAATTGAGAAAAGTTAGGAGAGAAGATTAGAGTAGAACCTATTCAGAATTCATTTTGGGGCATGAGTGTTAATCAGAACACAAGAACAGAGTGACTAACAACTGTATTGAGGTGGGGGGCTCAGAGCAGTGTGTGAGCTTTCAGTGTGTATGTGTAGTTGTTAATCTCTGGAAATGAGGACAGGCCTTGAAGGAACTAATTCGGGGTTGAGAGGTGGTATTGTTAGAGTCCAAGAGCATGAGAATCCAGTGCTCCTAGGGTTAGAGGACTAAGGGGGTTGGGTTACAACTCTGTTGTTACTGAATGTTTGAAGTTGTGTAATCTCAGTACTGGCTTGATACGACTAGCTCTTATTCATGTAGAATTTAGAGTTTGTATGGAGTTACAAGGATTCTCCATCCTATTATTTGAAGAATTCCATCTTAGCACCTAGCACTTTGTCTCACATGCATTCTAGAAAAGTCAAAACAGCAGTTAAAAGTGTGAACTATGTTTAACAGAAGTTGCTGTGAGTCTGTCTGATTGTAGTCCCAGGTGTATCCGTTATGTAAGTTTGGACTCTTCCTGCAGATTCCTCTGCATAAATGACACCTGGCGAGGAAAGTTATGGGTCTTCTAACCAGGAAAACTGTTATTGGCCAGGCTTATATTTAGCCAGTGCTTAATATTCTACAAGTAAATGCAGGCATGAAAGGAAAGGAAGGATTTAGTGCAGCGGAATGATTTCAGCGTCTCTTGGGAGTTGAGTGTAATTGCATGCCAGCAGTCTGCACTCACTCTTTAGGTTGGGGTCATGGTTTTTACATGATACTTCTTTTGGGGATCCTGTCGAGGTTTCTACTGTGAGACCAGCAAAGTAAATAAAATTTTAAAAAAGTAAAAGCAAAATGTCCATACTGGAGACACCACAATAAAAGCTCTGAATCCATGTAAGTCCAACAGATATTTAGGAATCTGATGAGGACTATGCAGACACGTGGTGCAGTGTAAACAAATATGGATTTCCAGCCTAGCATTTTATTCTCTGGAGCAGAGGCTGATTTGTTAACAGCAAGTCTTTTTATTTTGTTTTCACTCAACCCTCAAGAACAGTAAGGCAAAACAAAACTTCTTAATCTCATGTCTATCATACCCTTCCTTGGAGTCCTGCCAAGCTAAACCGATGCTCAGCCCAGAATGTGTACTGTAGCACTGCTGTCACCTGCTTGCCAGACAATGCAGAGACGCTTGTAACTTTTTACATATAGTCTTCCTAATATCAATGCTGTATTAAAGTGTTCTTTGTAATAAATACAGATGTAATAGATATCAATAATTCTGTAATCAAAGCATGGTTATTTCAGATCTACATGGGAATTTCTGGAGTAAATTTTACTTATTCATGTCACTATAAATGTCTCAAGTATTCTGTAGTTGACTCCATTTTTTTAGTTGGCATCATTGTTGAAGTATTCCTGGGTATGTCAAATGGACACCTGGCATGAAAACTCCTTTTTTTTTTTTTTTTTTAACAATTACTGTCTTTGATGTTTGTTTAAACTTGTTCATGAGATGGAAAGTGCTTGTTATGTAGATTAGGTTTTAGGTTTTTCAAACTTGGTTTTTTTGTTTTTGTTTTTTTAGGGTGACAGTACTTTTTCCATCTAGACCTTTATGTGGAATGCTAGTACATAGATTAGGTCAGAACCTGACTGTCTTGAGTGCATGGGGAGACAGGCACAGGGGTTTGGGAAAAACTTCGTGGAGTAAGAGTCGCAGTGTTTTTATGATCCCGTGATGATTTCTATAGGGAGGGCCAGTGTTAGCCTCATAAGACAGATGAAGAAGCAGAAGATTAGTATTACTTGGCTTAAAAACAAACAGCAGGTAAGATGTAAGACTTTAAACTTAAGTCATTTGCCCCAATCTGAATTTTTCTAAAGTAAGTTTAGTTTTTAACTTATGACTTATATATAAAAATCATTACATGTGACTTCTTAATATATAACTTGGGTTTATATTTATATATTGCTCCATCTTCTCTATGGGAAAATTGCATCATTTTGCTCCTAGATATTTAAATTCAGTCATAATTAAACAAATTTTAGTAGATAATTTATTTGTATTATACTTTAGAGATTGGATATATTACCCAAATAAATATTTAGCAGTTAGATTTATATAAAAATACATTGTGATGTAGTTGGGCTTAAAGAGCTTTAGTCACATATTAAAAGGAATCCCTCATGTGCACATGTGGAGTGAGTCCCTAAGCCTAGTGCTTGTGAAATCCTACACACACGTTTTCTGTTACGCATTCTTGACATCTGTAGGACAGCTCTATTGATTAGAGGTCAGCTGTTGTCTTATGGGAACCTTTTACATAATGCCTTTAAGGTAAAATTTCCACTTGTAGCTAAATTGCCATTCCTAAACATTCCTTTTCTCTGATGTTTTATGCTTAATTCTCATTCAAGTAAAAAATGTGGAGAGTCCAGTAAGGCACTACAGCTGTAGCAGTAGCCTGCAGCTCCAGCTTCTCCTCTGGTATGGAAGATCCTGTGTAAGTCAAGTCTTTGGAGGTTGAGGGGTCTTCCTGAAAGTCCAAAAAGCTTGGGATCTTAAATCCTATTTGATGAAACAACTTACTAACCCAGAGTTGAATTCTTGAATCTAGGATCTAAGCCCCTGAAGTGTGTAACCTCACTGGAAAGTCATCTTGATATCAGAGATAAGAGCAACATTTAATATTTACGATGGTTGCTATATTTGAACAATTGGCTAAATAGTTTAGAGAGCATGGCTTTGTATTTACTTGATTTCAATGAGAAAACTATAGCCATAGATGTTTAGAGACTCACAATAAATTGCTCAGTTCCTGAGTGGAAGATTTATTTCATTTGGCTTTTTCGGCAGCGTTCTAGGCTAAGTTTTATGAACTTACGGTCTTCTTATGGTCATGGGCATGTATAATAAAGGAATTTTGAATGTATTTGAAATGCTTATTCTTAATAGATACAAAATAGAATAAAAATATTCAGAGCCCAAAGAAGCTATTCTGTTTTACTTTAGTAAAATTTAAGAACAAGCCAGGCATTGTACATACATTATGCCTATAAAATCAATACTCTGAGGCATTAGTAGTACAATAACTTTCCAGCTAACCTGTGTTGCAGGATATTTGATGACACTGTGAACCCTAAGATTGTGTTATTTACTAGAAAAACAAAACAAAGAATTGTTTCTGGTTGTCTTGTGTTTCAGTCCTTAGCACACACCTTTAATCCCTTTGTCTGGAATACAAACACACCTTTAGTACACACCTTTAATTCCAAACAAGGAAGGTTTGAAAGCTTGAAAGTGTTTGAAAGTGATGTCTAATTGAGTGGCAGATAGAGTGACAAATTAGAGAAGGAGTTGACAGAATGGAATATGCCCAACTCTCACAAGAAGAAAGAGAAGCTACTTGAGGAGCAGTGCAGAGAGGTAGAAGAGGCAGTTTTATGGGGACAGTTGTATAGAGACAGGTTGAGAAGAGAGAACAAACTAGACACAGGTGAGGACAGAACAAGCCAGAGAATGAAAAGGAGCCAAAAGATGAGAACATATTGCCACAGTTAAAGACCTAGCAGAGCAAAAGCCAGAGGCCAAGAGAGAAGCCAGTTTGAATCAGCCAGTGTGGAAGGGAGTTTTGAGGCAGAACAAAGTTGACCAGCCAGCCAGAGCTAAGAAAGAACTAGAAAGGGGTGAGCTTATTCAACAATAAGTCTCAGAGGCTGAAAGCATTCTAGGCTTAAATAAGATTGTACAGAGGCTAGAAGCTTCCAGGACTAGGCCTAGGTTAGCAGATGGAGGCAATAAGCCTTCAAGACGACAATTACTACAGGAGAATAAAAGATACTTTTACTCTTACAAACCTGGGGTACAGTGTGAGATCCTGTCTGAAAACAAAACTGGGGGGCCAGGAGAGGGGGAGAGGGAGGGAGGTAAGGAGGGAAAGAGATATTGAAATTGTATGAAAGAAAAAAATGCAAGAACCAGTTATATCTTTTAAAAAGAACTGTTACTAGAGACAAAGTTGAAATTGTAATAGAAACTTAGGATTTTATTTCTAGAAATAAATTTTGTTCATCTGAGCCAGTAATCTTACTGTCTTTGGGAAGCTGAAGCTTGAGAGTAAGCACACAGAACTGTGACTACATTTCTTCTGAACGCTTAGGAGAATGGGGGTAAGGTAGACTGATACTTTTAACTGATTCCTTTATTTGGTTTTGAGACAAGCCCAGATTGGCCTCATACTTTCTTATGTAGGCAAGGAGGAACTTAAAACAACTTCTTTTGTTTATTTGTTGCTTGTTTTAGACAAGATCTTCCTACAAGCTCTCTGGGTGTCTAGGAACTCACTGTGGAGACCAAGCTGGCCTTGAACTCTGGCTCCCTTTGCTGGGATTAAAGGAATGCACCTTCAAGGCCCTTGAACTTCTCCTATATCCACCTCCCAAATGCTTGGATTACAAGTGTGTGTCACCATTATACTAGATTAAATGCAGTGCTAGGGATCAAACCAAGGGTTTTATTTATTTTAGGCATTACTACTAAGAGATGTTCCCCAGCCTGATTTTATTTTCAAGTGAAACTTTACCTTTATTTAAGCTCAGCAATTTAAAAGATTTTCTATGATAGAGTTTTCCCTTTCCTTTGTGACATTCAGTGCTAAGCTATAGCTCTATGTACCAGAGGAATGTTAACAAGTTGATTCAATAAAATGGTTCACTATGTGGACTTATGCAAGTCTTGGGCTCTATGGGTTACTCTGGGCACTATATACAGGAAGTCAAGAAGCCTAGATAATCGGAAGGGAGCACAGGTACTGTGCCTAACATATGTGGCAGTCTTAAGGGAGGATTAGTGGACAGGTTACTAAGGTGGAAGAGTGGAACTAGTCTGAGTTATTGCTTGAGTAAACAATGAATTGAGCTATTCAGCTACCTCAGACTTTTTGATACAAGAAAATTAAATTTGTACTGATGTTTACTTTATCTGTCTCAGAGGCATTTGAGGAAATCTCTATTCTGCAAAGGGAGTAAATGCTATTGTATTAGCATTTTGTAAACAAATAACTTCATTTCCATTATAGATTAAATAAGTTCTAAATGGAGACTATAAGTTTCTAATTGTACTATACAGAGAGCTCAAGATAAAGATACCCTTGAACCCTGAAGAGATACAGAGGTCAGAAAAAGTATCAGATCCTCTAGAACTTGAGTTCCAGGCAGTTGTGAGCCACCTGACTTTGGTGTTGAGATCTGAACTTGGGTTCACTGGAAGTGTAGCAAGTGTTCTTAACTGCTGAGCCATGGGTCCAGTCCCAAGAAATACAGTTTTTATTTGTTGCAGATAAATATGTATGATAAGCATGACAGTATGTGATCCCTGTTTGATTGTAAGAGCATCATCACCTCAGTGTAATTGTCATGGAATTCTTTTTAGGGCTGCATTAGAGGTTAGTTCCTTCTACTGTTAATGCAGACATGGATTACCACTCTGCAGCTTGAGTGCACCAGTGCTGGCTGAGTGAATGCCTCCTGTGTGGGAGGAACTGGGTGCAATTTGGGGATAATCCACGCTAGTTACTGTACATAGAGTTTGCCTTTATTGAACATAAAGCCCAAGAAAGGAGAAAGATAGTGTGTCAGAGGAACAAATCTAAAGGGACAGATAGAAAGTTTAGTCAGGAGAGCAGTCTTCGTGTGGGTCATGAGGAACGGTGGCAAGGTCAGTAGGTTAGGCAGCATTCAGGGTAATATCTGATAGCAGCCTGAAAAAATTGGAAGGATTTTTTTTTAAAGGAAAGCATGTCAGAGGTGTGGCAACATTAATAAGATGGCCCCTGTGGCTAGAGGTTAGGAAGTATAGCACTGTTATAGATGAGGCTGAGGAAGAGGTATCTAAATAAACCCGTTAGCCAGGTAGTTGATCTGCATTCTGGTACAAGATTCTTAGCTTAGCTTTGCATGAACCCAAATAAACAGTTTGTAGATTTGCACTGTTAGCAGGTGAGAGCTGGTACACAGATCTCAGTTGAAGTGGTACAGGCCTTGAATGGACTGTCAGAGCTTCCTGACAATTTTATCTTAAGGTTTTCAGAAAGAGTCTGCCATAGTATTTGCACCAGCCTGAGAAGAATTCTGCAGACCTACAAGACAAGGAAATTTCTGGAGTATGTACAAAAGTAGAAAACAGGCATTAGAATCATGTTGCCTGAGTCAGAGATAACAAAAGGCAGTTAGTTTAATGAAAGTCTCCAGCTACTGTGGGAAGCTAGTTGACTATTCATGTCCTTGGATGGGTTGTGATAAAGAAATCTTTTCTTATCCCAGATGTCAGATGAAATACTCACTGGCCTCTGCTTCTAGTCTTCTTAGGTAGGTTATGTTGCAGTTACTAAAGTCTCCATCTCAACAACAGTACAGGAGCAAAAAGCTCTCTCCCTTGACTGCTAGGATCGAGCATTTACTGGTAGAAGAGCTTTTCTCAGCACTTCTGCTGTTACATTAGGAGGAGGAAGTTTGTATGAGGTTCAAGATTCACTGTTTTGAAGTGAAGGAGCAGGAAGCCACTGTTGAGATAAAATTGTCTTCCAATAGGCATATATTAGATCGCTTAAAACTTATGTGTTCTACAGTAACTATTCACAGCTAGACCTTAAGTGTATAATGAGCCCTACCTAGTTTGGTAATTCTGTGACATTTAAATTTTTTATTTTTTGAAGTATTTTTAGTAAATTAAAGTATTTCCATAGGAAAATAAAATAATTATTCCTTGCTTTCTTCTCTGTATAGTAGTCAGCATAGCAGACCTAATTGAAGATGGTGAAAGGCTATGGAGTGATGTGTTGAACTGCAGAAATGGGCTGTGGTTGAGAATTCAGTCTGCAAACTTGGATGTGGGTGGCTTTATACCTCACAGACTGATGTCAGCCAAGTCGAGTAATATATGGCTATTTCCACCTCTTGCAAACAAGCTAACATTTCATAGAGCTGTAAGGATGCAAGTGACAGCTTTTGTAGAATAAGCCCAGGTTCTCTCATCTGGCGAACACTCCATAATTTTGATCCATTGCTGTCATTAACATTACTGTTATTAGGGAATAGCAATCTCTGGTCCCACCTTCCCCCCACCCCCCAAATCTCCTTTTTACTATTAGCTTGGGAAACTTGAGTACCTAGAGTAGACACTGAATGTTTCAGAAACATCCGTAGATGGGAATTGATGCAAACCTGCATGGGGTTGTTGAGGGGAGTAAATGGTAGTGGCATTTGCTATAGTCCTGTGACAGTCTTGATTAGCAAGTGATTGACTTTCTTTCTTGCTCATAGTTTGTTTTTTTTTCTCTCTGTAGTCAGGCCTTGAGAAGAGGATGGACCAGGCTGTGGAGGAGTGGGATGTTGAGAAGGCCGAGGAGCTTAGCAACCAGCTCGCTACTCGAGAGGTAAGTCACACTCAGTCCAGCTTTCTGTTGCCCTCGCACTTGTCTTCCATCCTACTGGTTATTTTGAAATCTAGGTTTTATGTTGACTTTAATGCTTTAAATTTATTCTGGTCTAAAACTTAGAATGAAAATTATGCATAATTGATATTTGACCCTAGTTTTACCTGGCCTACGGCAGATTTTTTGCTTTATCTGTTTTTGAGGTTGGTGTTGTTTTTCAGATATGATTCAACGGGTGCCTTCATTTTTCCCATGGTGTCTACCTCAGTTTATCCTCACTGGGGGCAGCTATGTGTTCTGCAGGCACACCCTGCAGCCCTTTCTTAGTCCTTGCCAGTCTCTTACTGTAGATTCTGTACATACTGCTCAGTCTTGTGGGGTTTCAGCTAATTCTCCCATGGTCTGTAGTAGTGTAAAATTAAATATAATTTAATACATTTCCAGCTGCAGAAGGTCTCAAGGTGCTTCTGACTTATGTCCTTGGAGGTGGGGGTCCTAAAAAACATGAAAAATTATATCCTAGTTTTTATTCTTAGTACTTGATTCCCCATTTCCTTAGCACATAACACTCTTTGGTGTTTAGAAACATATAAAGCATCATAACTCATCTATGCAAATTGCTGGTTCTTTCTTAGTGTTCTAACACAGACTTTTTGTTTTGTTTTATTTTGATTTTTCTGTTTTCCAATTTGAAATGAGAAAGTTCTCTTTCAGTAGATTATTCTATGGAAATACTGTCACATTTATCCATCATCAGTTGTCTAAAAACCCACCATTATGGCCATTGTGATTGTGTGTGTGTGTGTGTGTGTGTGTGTGTGTGTGTGTGTGTGTGTGTGTGTGTGAATTTTTGCTTGTTTTTAGCTGCAGCCCTTAAAATCTTGTGGATTTTTATGTATGGATTAGACAAATTCAAACGGAAGGTTGGAGGATGATTCCAAAATCATCTAAAACACTTAAGGATTTCAAATTTGTCCTGTTCTCTAACATTGTACTCTGTTGCTGTGTTCCTTTAACTTAGAATAGCTGCTCGTCTTTATTTTTAAAGACTTTGTTTTTGAGGAGAGGTCAGTTAGTACACACCCCTCAGTTTTGTTTTGTCTAGTATTTCTTCATGATGAGTCACAGCAGTAACCATGAGCCCTTCTCAGACCCTTCAGAGGCACATGCTATCTCTGTGCCACTTTTTGAAAGTTTGACTTTGATGAGGGTAATAGCTCTGAGATTTTTCCCTTTGTGATGAGTAACTACCGAATGGAGAGACAGTTTGAGGCTACAGCACTCCCTTGTATACTTTCATCTATTTCAGCATCTGTTGCTGGTTCTTTTATTGTGTTTTTTTATTGTAAGTTATTGTTGTGATTGCCAAATGACTTTAGGTCTTTAAAGCAACATTTAACTTTACTTTTTAAAAAAGTTTTATTTTAGTTCTAATCATGTATGTATGTGTTTATTTGCTCACAAAAACATAAGTGAGTGTAGGTGCCATGGAGGCCAGAAAAGGTGTCAGATCTCCTGAAGCTAGAGTTGTAAGAGTTGTGAGCTGCCTGGTGCAGGTGCTGGGGCCTGAAATCTAGTCCACTCCATGAGTAGCAAGTGCTCTTACTTTGAGCCGTCTCTCCAGCCCCTCTTGACAGTACATTTTTTTAATACTTGGCAAACCAAGATTAATAGCTTAAGTGTGAAGTATTATAGCTTTGTTTTCTGAATCCATATCAAGTCTCATGAATATGGGCAGTTTTCTAAATGGTGTGTTGGGTTGGGAAGGAGTTGCATGCAATATTGTGTACCAGCCTTGTGTTAATAATTCCGCCTTGGCTCTGGTGAGCTTCCTTGCTATGTATGTGTTCAACTACCTGAAAAAGCATTCAGAGCTGTCCCTCTAGGGTTTTAGAAATAGGGATTTTCTTTGAGGACACTGGTATTGTAGTTTGGTGTCTTCTCATTTTGCTGTGTTAGAAGTTGAAATATTATAATGCTGACTTGGCATTTTATTTCAGGATCTGACCTTTCCTGTCATACTGTGTGACAAATGAGATTGCTTTAGAAAAACTGTTTTCAGCAGATGTGAAGATAACATTTTTCTCAACTGTCCTTTTACTTTGATACATATGTAAAGCTGTGCTCTGGTATTGTGTTTATTGAATTCTGGTCAAAAGAAAAATGAGTAATTTATATCTTGGATAACTGAAAGGACAGTTGGGTCATGATAGCTATTGTGACACAGATTCAGAAAGATGCCAATGCTGTGCCTATTCTTGGAGCATCCTTCAGGAATGTCTAGTCAAGAAAAGCTTTGGCAGGAAATGTTGTCAACTTTAGATTCTCATATTCATCCCTTAGTCCAGTCACTGTGAGGATGCGATGGGATTTTAGAGAAGTGTGAGTTTGGGGCTACCTATGAATAGAGCGTGTGTATGCATGGGAGGTGTCCTTTTGAAATTCAGGTAGATTGGTTTTTAATAACAGCACCGTTTGCTTTTCTCAGGAAGCAGTGACTGGGACCTACAGATAAAGCCTTTGCTCAGAGGCACAGACCCCAGAGTTCTTAAAGCCCTTTCTAGTCATAGGTGAAGCTCATTTTGATGTTTAACATTTAAAAGCCAGTGAAGCAAGTAGGGCAGCATCAGTTTTGAGAAAAATGAAGTTTAAAAGTAGAACCATGTCTGTGAATAGACCTTGAAAACATGCCTCAAGAGAGTATGTCAAAATTAGGCTGTTGGTACGCTCTCATTGTGACACAGCAAAGCACATAATTTCCCAGAAACATGTCCCTCACATTTGTGATGACTGAATGTACTTGGGATCTGGTTTGGGGAAGAGGGTGACGTAAGTGTCTGTGTCTAAGCCTAAGCTGGGCTGTCATTTCAGGGTTTGCTGTGTAGCTGCAGAGCTCTGAGAATGCCCTCCTGTCCCTCTGCCCATGCCATACTTGGCTACACTGATGAAGTTGTTCCAACTTGGAAAAAAAAGTTTCTTTCTTTAAACTCTTGTTTGGGGTGTCTGGCTGAACTGACCCCTGACTTGGCAGGACATTCTGTTCATTGACTGTGATCCTTGAAAGTAACATCTTCCACCTTTTACCCTCAGCTGTCTGTCATCTGACATTGTCCTCATCATAAGGCACACTCCAGTCTTAGAGACCTGTAGAGACAAACTCAGTGCTAAAGCCTGAATGCCAGCTGCAGTATTACCTGTTGTAAAAGGGACTTTTTTCTAAGCAACTTTTAGCTTGTGGAGATAAAAACCAACTTCACTTGGTAGCAAAGCATGTTCCCACCTTCAAATGAGTCACAGCTCCTTTAACTAAATATATTCCTCAGATATACTTCTGTCTATCTGTCTAGTGTCAAAATGGACAAAATGGGTCTGTTCCTATTTTCATAAATACTCTTTTGGGAAGAAATATCTTGAAACCAAGTTTCTGAGTTAAAACTGTTTGTTCACATACAATGCTGGACAGTATATTCCAATTAGCCATTATAAAAATGTATTGCTAGAACATCCAGCCCTGCTAAAGAAGGTAGATCCTTTCTTTAGTTATAAATATTGTGATATCTGGCATCTGAAGAGTGGGTAAAAATACAA
This sequence comes from Uromys caudimaculatus, assembly GCA_028551405.1. NCBI lineage: Eukaryota > Metazoa > Chordata > Mammalia > Rodentia > Muridae > Uromys > Uromys caudimaculatus. Next base: position 907,099 of record CM052703.1, read on the forward strand.
TATGATTTTATGAGTGAGCGCACGCACACACACACACACACACACACACACACACACACACACACACACAGAGTGTGTGTGCGCACGCATAAATGCATCTTTATTCCAACCAATTTTTTTTTATTTATGGAAAGGAGATATTGTTGCAGTTAGCCAGAAGTATATTTGACAAATGCTGTCAACCATGAATTTTCTCTAAAAGCAAGTGATAGGTTTTACCTACAGTCATTTTGTGTGGGTATCTGCAGACTCTGGCAAAATATATTTTGTGTCTTAATAGTGTTCTGCCTTCCAGTCCTGACCTTTTCTTGATTGACTTCTCTTTCTAGTAGTAAGTACAGTTTAGCACCATTTTCCTTTTGGTATATTTCACTGGTAGATTGGCAGTAGGAAAGAGGATAGGGCACTGGGGAGAAAAAGACCTCTCAGGGAATGGTCTGTTGCTGCTAGGCAACTCTACCAGCTCCTAGAGGAGGGGGAGCTCTGTCCTTTGGGCGGTATGTGATCATCCAGAACCGAATACTTCGGTCATCTCTCACTATTTTCTTATTCAGACATTTCTCTGTGATATCCTCTTGTCTGCACATAGTCTTGGGTGCCTTAAAATGGTAGCCTTAATTTTTTTTTAAAGCCTTATTCTCCTTAACTAACAAATCAGTTGTTACATGTAGAGGAACTTAGCACCGTGCATGGAATAAGCATTGTCTGACCATGTGAGGGAAGGACTGGGTGAATTCCTTTACATCTAGTTTAAAGATGTTTTCCTTCCCATAAAAATTCCGCAGCTTTGAAGACAGAGCTTGTTGGCCTCAGAAAAGTAAGATTGGTATTTAGTGAAGGGCATCTCAGTGTTTTTCAGGTGTGCTCATTCACATCTCATTGCATTGTGGATGCTTTCTTAACCTCTGGAGTCTGACTGGATCTTTACCTTGAATGGCATTCCTTATGAGCTGTCTTAATTATGTTTATCTGTGCTTTTAACTAACCTTAAAAAAGATTTCAGATGTTACAAGTCTAATTAAAGAGACAGACAAAGCACAGTTTATACTGTAGATTTTTTTCTGCAGTTCAATTAATCAGCATGTTTTCTCTTTTAATTAAAACCATTTTAGTAAATTAAAGCCCACAGCAAAACACATATATAATTTGTTTGTAATTAGCTCTTAATTGGTGGTAGTTGAAGCTTAGCACCCTTGGTTTCTTTCTTCATGATTGCCATTTTATTAGCAGCCAGTCATTAATTAATCTTTTTCTAATTAGCTTATAAAACTGTTGATGGCACATTATTGTAAATGTGATTTTAAGTTCAAAGCTTGTTAATAGGCTTTCTTACTTAGAAGAACAGAGATAAAGAAATTGCTGAAAACAGTACTGCAGTTCTTTCAAAAAAACTGTCTTATGGGGGCTGTGTAAAGCATCTAACAGCTTATAGTTAATTTTTTAATGCCTTTTCCCCCTTTATGAATGGAATAAGTTGCTTGAATATAAATGTCAATATCCAGGAGTAGTTTCAACAGTGTAACATTTTTTCTTTTTGTTTAGAATACTGTAGTCTACATATAAATTGAAATTATTAAAACAGGTATTATGTAAACTATTTTACTATTAAATCAAAGTTGAGTATATGGGTCATATCATATGCATATGTATATGTGTATATATGTATCTGTTTTCCTAGTATGTTTTAAATTGGGATTTGTTGGTTATGATTGAAATAAATTGGCAGGAAATTATAGGTTATTATAAAAGTAAATAAGTATATATTTACTTGTACCTCTAGATACTAATGTGGTGTACAAACATAGGCAAACATGTCAGCCTGTGTATGCACACACTCTTCAAGATGACAGCGAAACAAGATGTAATAACACAAAGAAAAGAACTTGATTGAAAAGTCAGTTGAGAGATGAGGTGGGCCGTAGTTTGGGCTGTTGTCAGAACTCTGGCATCCCAGGTGTGATCATGGAGAGAAAGACCAATGTGATATATAAGCATCTAAAGTTTACTGTGGCAGAGACACCTTAGGATGGGTTTGCATGAGACCTATTAGCCTTGTTATGTCCTTTCTTAAAATACACTGGCATCCTAAGCTGTTTTTAAAAATCAATTATTGCAAAGTTTTGAAACTTAATTTTAAAATACAACAGAACTGGCCTTTAGAAATGCTTGTTCTTTGCTCTTGAACTTTGTGTGTTATTTCAACTTTGACTGTTTCTTTGCTTGTTTTTCAGAAGGCATTTTATGATGGCATGCGAGAGACACTAGAAAGGGATAGCTGACAAGGAAAAAATTAAAAATTGGATAAAAAGTAAATGAATAATGTCATATTACTAAAAAGATGAGAGGCTAATTTGTGCCGACTTTTTGCTAATTTTGTTCAAGCTTCAAAATGAGGAGCTGTCACCCGTTCTGTGTAGCGCTGATGACAGTGCCAATGATCCATGAAATAAGCTGCCGCTGGCTTTGTTCTGATAAGAATGAACAAATCTGCACAATGTTCGGCTCCCAGAATCTCATTTTCATACTTGCATGCAGGCAAAAAGAAATAAGCTGTTTGCAGGCTTGATTAATCAGACATTGGAGGATTTTTTGTCTCTTTGATCTCTTTCGTCTCCTAGGTAACTTGCTTGACATTAATGTTGAGCTTGAGTAAAGACAATCAGGAATTGTCGACCAAACTGATATAAAAATTAAAGACCTTAACACTTTAAGTACTCCAGTAATGGTTCCGCTTTACTTCAGAAAACATCTGTTTTCATTTAATTAAAGAACAAAAGAGAATGGCATAAATATTTTTCATAGAGACCTATTATTCTATAAAAAGTTAAAGTATGATAATTGGTATTTTAAAATAAGTGCCTTGAAAGTGTTCAAAAGGGAGAAAAACTTCATGACTCTGTAACAAGCTAGTAATTTTGAGATGACTAAAATATTTTATAAAATGGAAAAGCAGTTTATAGTTGTGTTAAATTAAGCTGTCAGAATCAGATGCTTCAAATGATTATCAGGAAACTTTATGGCAACATTTGCAAGAGGTACTAACTTTATTTTGAAGTTTTTTTTTTTAAATCTCCACTGTGTTTATAAGGATGTGCCATTATATCTATTTTATGACTCAATATGATTTACACACACTGAACCTGTAAAATTGAAAGGAATTAAAAAAAATGTCACAGTGCATTTGCTCGAGGTTGTGCAGACGCCTTCACAAATCTTCCAAGTGGCTGTAAAGATGAATGCCTCAAGGGTCCAGCCAGGGCCCTGCTTCTCCAACCAGCTAAAGCCCTTATCTTAAATCCAAGCAAAGTACCATTAATCTTTTTGAAAGACCTTTTATGGCTTTTAATATATCCCAAATTAGAACATTTTACACCCTTGGTTCCTGAAATATGGTGATAAAAGGCCTTTAGAGCTTAATTTTCCTTACCGCGTGCTCTGACCAATTTGCAGTGCTTTGTGATAATGTTTAGACACCTTAATTAAAATGCAGCAAAATATTGGATGTTCTATATGGAAAATGCTGATACTTTGGCTACACATACAAGAAATTCTGTATGCATTCTTTTCATTAAAAAAGTCTTCTCACATTGTGCTACTATAGTTATCTGATGACCCCAAACTGTTTATTATTATTTTATTTAATATAAAAGCCATTGAGCAAGCTTTTGGGGTGTTTATATTGGCCAGGAAGATGAATTTTTCCTCTTATAGAAGTGAAAGGGTAATTCTAGTCTGCCTATTTTATTTGTTTGTCATAGAGATGTACAGCACATTATTCTTTTATTTTCTGAAACTCAGGTTTGTCATCTTGACTAAAAAAACATGTTTCTTCCCGATGGGCTCTTCATTAAAGGCCTTATTATCCTTTTGTATTTCTAGATATCCTTGTTCCATTTATTTCTCCACAGAGATAAGTAAAACGCATTCATTTAAGCATGCATGCAAAAGTCAAAACTACTATAGATTTTCACTATCCATAAAAGCCAGAAACTTTTTTTTCTGTAAACACACACACACACACACACACACACACACACACACACACACACACACAATACACAGAGAAGCCTTGTTTTAATGTTTATTGGTTGAGTGAAGAACATTCCATTTAACCTGGCCCTTAGTCTAAAGTGGGTAGAAAACACAGCCTTTAGGAGCATTGTGTCAAAGTGCTCCTAGGAACCTAGTATGGAGCCCACTGTGCAGTATAAAGAATTCTTAAAAGGTTAATCTGTGCCTTGATTGTGGTCTCTATAACTTTACCACAATGCTGGTGATTCTGTGCTTGGCTTTATTTTTAGCTTTGTAAGAATTCTGGAAGCATTTCCATTTTCCTGTGGTCAGGTAGAGAGTCAGTACATTGGAACATCTTGACTTGTCTGTATTATATCTAGCAACTCAGACTAGGAACTTCAGTAAGTTAGTAATCTAGAGCTGTAGTTTGGTTTTACAGCAGTGTGGGAAAGAACAGGGTTAGGTCATGGTGGTGGTGTATAGCATGGTGTATGGTAGTTTCCATCATATTGTTTGTTACCTAAGGTAATTACTGAATTTAAATATAATTCAGAGTAGCTGAGAGGTAAATAGGACGTTGACCTGGGTCAGTTAGGAAACTGTATCACCCATCACTGTTTTATTTAGGTTATTGTATAAGTATCATTGCTAACCAATGTACCACTGGGGCATCTTATTTGGTTTATAATGCAAAGGGGTGGAATTAACAGAGAAATACAGATATTCAGGGAATGGGGCAGGAAAAAGATTGTCATCCACTTGAATATTGGCATCTTGCTGTGCATCTTAAACATAGGTCACAGCTGCTTTTTGTGACAGAAGACAACTTCTTAGGTTCTCTTAGTGCTTCTCAGGTGTCTGGTTTTATTCCCATACTTCTCAGTCTCCTTGCATTTAGGTACAGCTCTGTGATTAACTGATCAGAAACAATGTCTGTGTTATTTATAAGCCAATACAAGACCCTCTGGTTCTGCCACATTCTGGTACCACAAGATGTATAAGGGCCCTGCCTGCCCTCAGGGACTTAAGTGAAACAAATAAAAGTTAAGCCATTGCTATTTGTGGATTCTTTTGATACTACACTGACCACTGCACTAACCTGAGTAGCGGGTGCTAACTTAAGGGTTTTTTTGTGTATGATAAGTACATAGGGTTTCAGTGAAGGGAATTTCATCTTAGTGAAAAATGATGCTACAGCACCTTCTCTGAGTTTCCTTTTCTCCTGAGGTATAGTGATGCCCAGCCTCTTGATTAGCCTTTAACATTTTTTAAATCTGTGTGTGTGCGCACGTGCTCATGACTCGTGTGTGTGTGTGTGTGTGTGTGTGTGTGTGTGTGTGTGTGTGTGTGTGTGTGTGTTTTCTATGGTTCAGGGGTAGAGAGAGAATAGACTCAAATATTGGTTTAGACTTTCCATCTTGCTTGAGACAGTATCTGTGTCATGGTACCCTGCCCTGCCTTGCAAGCTGTGTGTTTTGCCCTAGAGAATGTGTTTCTGAGTTTTACAGATCTGCCAAGATCAGCTGAGAGATGTGTCAAGCACTGGAGATTTTACCTTCCTAGGTTGACATCTTGTACATGAGCTCTTCAGTTCCTATTATGCCTTCCTAAGCTGCCAAGCAGATCTCTAAAACTCAAACTTTGATAGGCTAATTTGACTGGGTGCTTGTGTGTCCTTGTTCTATGAGTCTGCCTGTCTTCTATTATCTGATTAGTTGAATGAAAGAATAGAAAATCGAAGAAACATCAGAAAGATTGAAAGCCTTTGTTGGTGTGAGGCTTTCTTTGTTTTGAGACAGAGTCTAGCTATGTATCCCTGAGTGGTCTCACTGTGCAGTACATAGAGCTTTGCCTCACTGGATAGTATCCTTTTACTGGGATTCCAGGTGTGTCCTACCATGCCAACGCGGCTTCATCCCAGTTCTTAATGGATTTGAGTACACACACACACACACACACACACACACACACACACACATACACACACACACACGGATGGACAGTTTACTTTAAACGTATGTTCCGGTATTGCTGCCTGGGGATGCTTCCTAGGAAATGCTTTGCAACATGTCGAGAACTAGAGAAATGCAGAAGTTGAGACTTACAGGCTGAGCTAGAGAAGACATCTGGTTTGGGGTTCATGTTAAATGAATCTTGTAGGGCAACAGTTAGCAGTCAGGGAAGCCTGAGCAGGACTGCTGCTAGGAACAGCTGGGTCCTGGAGTCCAGCTTCTGTACTTTCTGATTCCCCCTATATTCTTTTCTGTCTCAGAGACTTAAAAGCTGTTGCCCATCATGCAGAGTGTATTTATGAAGTAGTAATTAGCTTCCCCATGTTTCATTAATCCCATCTGTGACTGCCAATCAGAGCCTCTGATCAGTGTGAGATAACTGGTGTGACCATACTGAGCTGCTGTAATTCTAGCCCAGAGCAAAGAAAGTTGAAGTCTCTGTCAGTCTGTTTTCAGCCTTATCAGGGCAAATTCCTGCTCAGCCTACAGAGTTGCTGAGGGAGCTTGAAGGGCCTCATGACTTCCTTAGTGGACCTCGGAGGGTCTGAGTTTGGGAAGGATTTCCGTCCAGGAGATGGGCAAGTAGGACACAGGATATTTAGGTAGTGGAGAGAAATAGAGGCCATATCTGTAGATTTGTTATGCTTCGTTCCAGGGGCCTGAATGTAGGATCTCTTATTTTTAGACATTGCTTCTGAACCATGCGCTCCCAATTTTTTGTGCTATTATAATTCTTGCACTAGCTAGAATATTTCTTTTCACATTTCCCCCCCTTTTCTTCTATAATTCTTAGCTTGGTGTAAAAATTGCCAAAGCAATTGCCTGCCACAAGTTTGTTAAAGCCAAAAAGGAAGTTGAAAATTCCCAGGCTGCTCGAAAGAAGAAGAAACTGGCATGGGGGTAAGTTCACTTAAGACTTGTGTCCTGGGATGGAAGAGCTGGCTTAGCATTTAAGAGCACCAGGGTTCAGTTCTAAGCACACACATGGTGGTTCACAACTGTGCAGTTTCAGGGGATTTGATGACCTCTTCTGGGTTCTGTGGGGACCAGGCATGCATATTGTAAACAGACACATGCAGTCAAAATAACCAGGCACATAAAATAATAATTTTTATAAGTTGAAAATAAAAGAAAGAAAGAAATCATGATTCTGTTGACTTGGTAGGAATTGCAGAAAGTTCATGGAATCCAGTTTGTAGATCGCTTACCCAGGGTCTTATGTCTTAGTGAAGTAGCTGTGAGGCTATCAGTGTGGAGGCCTTGCCTCAACCAGTGCTGTCTGTGAAAGTGTCAGTGCTTTGGGTGCTTACTAAACATGTTACCTTAGTAGAGTATTTTATTTTAGAAATAAGTTGAGATTTTTATGCTCTTCATTTTAGGTTTGAAGCAAAGAAGAGATGGGAAACCAAAAGCAACATGGGATATATGTGACCTTGCAGAGTTCTTCAAGACATCTATTTATAGGCTGTCATGCTTCATTTGCTGAAAAGATTTTCCTGCTTAGGTTAAATATGTCAGGAAATTGATAAAGGTAGAAAAAGATAAGCATAAAACTTCAGAGCTGATTATAAACCCTTTTCAGTCTTTTTTCTCAGAAGTTTTGGAGGAAAAGAACATTTTTATATTTGTGTAAGAAACTTTAAGCATATGTGCAAGAAAAAAGAGTAGGATTTTATTTATTTGTTTGTATAAGCATACAGTTTAAAATCAATTTTGTATTTGATCTGTTTGGTCTAGCATAGCCTGTGAGGTCCTTGGACTTCCTTATCTGTTCTTAGCATAACTGCACTTTTTCTAGGATTGTTTTTAAAATTGGCTTTGTTTATAATGGATTAGTCATAAATAGAAAGTTTTTCATTTGTTACTGATTTTACAAATGGCTTTAATTACTTTAATGCTTTAAAAATAATTACTGATTCTTTTTGGAGGTAGAATTAATATTACTTAGTCACATATTAAAAGCAGTTGATTAATTTTTTTGTGTAATTTCAGTGGAAATAGAGTAAAAGGTGGGCATACTATAGTATCTGGAGAACGATTTAAATTCAGATTTGCCTAGAAAATGCCTTTCTCAATATCTCTCAACCATGTCATTCTTTAAATTATGATTGCTTGTGAAAAGGAAATGGTCTGATTGTGCTAGACAGACCACTGTAACTCAAGATAACATAACTTTGGGTTGTCTAAGGACTCGTTTGTTTTATCCCCTTACCCCTGCCACTCCTTGAAAGATGGAATGAATTAATGAAACAAAAGAGAGAACTGATACCTGGGAAGTCATAGTCCTTAGGAATATGTTTGCAGTCCTAAGGGGAAGAGGCTTTGGAAGTCATTTGAGTCATGAATGGGATTATATCATTTTAGACTTAAAATAGTCACCATTTTATTAACTTATGGTGGAATGTAAATTTTCTCTATATGAAGAGTAAGTGAGTAATTAAGAGCCTAAATATCAAGGGCTGGAGAGATGGCCCAGCAATTAAGAGCGCTGAATGTTCATCCAGAGATCCTGATTTCAGTTCCCAGCAACTACATAGTGGCTCCACAACCACTTGTAGTGGGATCTAATCCCTTCTTCTGGCGTGTCTGAAGACAGCTACAGTGTACTCATATAAATTCACACAAACAAACAAACAAACAAACAACAACAACAAAAACCTAGGGAGCCAATAAATGTTTAAAAAAAAAAAAAAAAGTAGTCCAAATATCAAATCTTACCTTCATTTAGTTGAGAAGAACCAGTGGACAAAAAGCAAGATCTAGGAGATTGGCTATCTCACTGACTCGTCTTAATGAAAAGGTGTCTTCATAGATGTTCCTGAGTACTGTTTACTTACAGCAACCTACTTTGGACTTCTAGTGGGTGAATATGTGTTTAACGATACAGCAATATTTTTTTCCACCCACTATACACTTAATTCCTAGTATGGATGGTTTTGTATGGAAGGCCCTAGAACATGAATTCTCCTTGGGGCTCTGCCTTAATTTTGTATTTCCTTACATTTACTTCTGTAGGTCTAGTGACTTTTGACAGTGTAGTTTCCATTTGAGTCAGACTTAGGAGCCTGTGACTCAGATTCTAGTCACCAAAGCCCTATTCACCCACACCAGTGCTAGCAGTTTGCCCCTCAATGCCCATTCTAGGGTGTGTTTTGTTTTTTAAGATATATTTATTTATATTTTACGTGTATGGATGTTTTGCCTGCATGTATGTCTGTGTACCTTGTGCATGCCTGGTATCTATGGTGGCCAGAAAGAGAGGTTTCATATTCCTGGAACTGGAGTTATAGATGGTTGTGAGACACTTTGTGGCTCCCCAGATCCTCTGGAAGAGCAGCCAGTGCCCTTAACTTCTGGACCTTAACTATGCCAGTCTTGCATTCTGGGACTGACTGTGTCTGTGGGGGCATTTTAACTGAGTGGAGAATAGTCAGTTAGGTCAGACAGAGAAGGGGACTCAGTTGGCAAGAAGTCACATCTCCTAACTTCCTACTCTTGTGGGCATGGAATGTAGAGAGTTTTAAAATTTACTGCTGTGTCTAGAAAGTAAGAAGGAATGATTGGGTGAGGAAGGGGATGGTGGTTTTGCGTATATCTGCTGGTCTCTTGTTTGGTATTAGTTTTATTTGGGATGAGCTTTAATGTAATTTATAGATACCTATTCATTAGAACAATAAAATGGTAGAATTATTCCTAGAATACCAGTGTTGCCCGTAGAGTATAGTCATTTGTCCTTCCTATTCAGGCCACATTAAAATAAGGGTTCTTAGTGAACTAGTAATATAACCTTGGTCCCTGAAGCTTCAACATGTGCATTTACTACCTCCAGAACACTTGAACTAGATTAGTAATGTGATTGTCAGTTACTGTTGAGTGAGATTAATATGTTTTAGGCCATTGGTATGGCATTAATATAACATGATTTATTGTTTGAGTACTTGAGGCCAGAACGGCATACTGAAGAACAGTAATTTTGCACTTTACTGCTTGGTTTTGAGAAGTAAAGTTGGTAGTGCATTCTTGTTTAGGAGCCCTCAGGGTGTTTCTGATTTCAGCAGAACATTCTATTTCTTTCACCAGAAGGAGAGCTTGAATATGTAATCTCAAGCTTGCTATAATTAGTTCTGATGACAGTTAAATGCCTCAGCCAAGACCGTAAATCAGCAGTTAAATTCTGACTTCTGCCATTGATAATAAATCTCAAGCACTTATTTTGGGGACAGGAAGATAAAGGAAGGGCAGGCCTCTGACAGAAATTAAATGCTGTTTGAATGTTAGGTAACAGCTGTAAACCTCACACTTAAAATCTGATGCCACTTACACCTTTTGCCTAAACTTTCTTTGAAGTACTTTAGTAACGTGGGTTATTAACAACTGAGGAGAACTTGGAATTCTTGTTTGTATGTGTGTGGTGTATGCTGCTCATGCCTGGGCATTCTTCTCTAGTCCTTTCTACCTCATTTCAGAAGAGGTGTCTCACTGAACCTAAAGTGAGGCTAGAGCCTGTCAGGCAGGACTGCACATGGCCATACCTGGCTTTTACATGAGTTTTGGGATCCAGGCTCAGAGCTTCTTCCTTGCGCAGCAAGTGCTGTTACCCACTGACTCATCTCCACAGCCCAAGAAATTAAAGTTCTTAAAATATGAGTGTATTACTTTCAAAATGTCTGCATTCATTTTGTTAGGGAAAAATTAATGGCTATGCTTTTGGAAATATATATCTTAATAACTAAATACAAGACAATAGATTGATGTTTTATCTGGTTCCATTTTGAAATGTGGTCATCAAATTCAGAACCAACTGATACAATTCAAATTTTTTGTATTGGCAGAATTTGCCTATTTTTAGTTTCTGGCAGGGGTAAGAAACACTTTGCATGTCAATTTAATATTTTTTAAAGCCAACAGTTTATTTATTGGCTTAAAATTTACACTCTACTAAAGTCTTAGCTCTGACTTTGATGAAATAAATAGCAGTACTTGGACAAAATGTGCAAAATCTTTTTCCAGAAGCAAATGTAGATTGGTATTTGTGCCATCAGTACCTTCTAACCTGGTAACAAGCCTAAAGAGCTCTGTAAAGCTGAGGACTTTACAGACTCAAGGCAGCAAGCACATTTTATGTGCTTTTCCTCACTCACCATGTATATGTGTGTGGTGTGCACTTGTGTGTGTGTGTGTCTATATTCAGTTCAGCTAGTCAGCATGACTGACAACCCTGTCTCTACTCCCTGAGTGTTAGGACTAGAAGGCCAGCATGGATGCCCTACTTTTATGTGTATCCCAGGGATCTGAATTCTAGGTCTCCAACTCACAGCACTGCACTATATCCTTAGGTCACTTGATTCACTTTTATTATGAATTAATCAGAACATGTCTGTAGTTTTCAAACTTAATTAATGCTATCCTAGCCTATTGAGGCATTTTATTAATGTATTTGTGTACTTTTAAAATTTCTTAGTGGTTTAAAGAATATTTTCATTCTTTAACGGTTTTTCATACACACACACACACACACACACACACACACACACGCATACATACATACATGCATATCATGATCATATCTACCCCAGCTATCCCCTCCCATTCCCTAACATGTCCCCTTCATCTTCATCTACGTAAAATTATAGACAATGAAGATGATGATGATGATAACCTCCTGGGTCTTATTAGTGCTGCCTACATACATAGGGGTGTGAGTCCTTCCGCCAGACCTTTGGTAATCTACAAATGGTCACTACCCCAAAGAAATGGCCTCATCCAGCAGCCATCACCAGCCAATAGCTTGTTAGCTATGGGCAGGGCCTCGAGCTTCTGCCTGCCTGTGTTGGAATGTTGACTGGCTTGATCTTGTGCAGGCCTCTGCACTGGCCTCAGCTCTAGGAGGTAGCATGTGACAGCATCCTCCCCATCCCCTGGTTCTTTCTTTGCTTCAGTTCCCCCGTCTACAATGTTCACTGAGCTTTGAACACATGTTCTTGATCTTTATAACATACTAAAGTAAACAACCATTTTCCAAGTTGGAGACTGAGTATAGTTTTGATAAATATGTAAAGGTGCATTCTTTAGTCTGTATTTCATTCCTGTCCATACTGTAGATCTTGAAAGGAAAAAAAAAATCCTCACACACATGTTGGTGTTGTGGCTAGAACCAGCAGACTGATTGTGGAAGAAGCCCTTGAACTCAGTGAAGAACAAGGCAGTGACAAATTGTGATGGCCATGAAGAAACTTAGAGTCACTGCTCTTTGCTCTGGGGTTGGAATGAAATATGTTACCTCTTTGCCATCTCGCCCTTCTGCTCATTGGTGAGTTTTCTGCAAGTGGATGTGGCTGTTCCCAGGGTGTCTTCAACTGTTGTAATGCCCTCTGAGTAGTTTCTTGCCTGCTGGCTTTGGTGAACTGAGCTACAGGCTCTGGTGGGGCAGTTTATGAAATGCCACAAAGTACCATAGGTTTTCAGATCTTCTTGTAAAATTAAGAAGTAACTGAGACATAATTGCATTTTATTGGTATTAGTAATCCCTTTTTAAACTCAAGAAAAAAACAATAAAAATTTCTAAGTGAGATTGCATTTTATTGGTATTAGTAATCCTTTTTTAAACTCAAGGAAAAAAACAATAAAAATTTCTAAGTGAGATGGCAGTTTTAAGCATTGGGTGTTTAGTATCTGTCTTCCACATTCAGATTGGACTTCTTGGGGTGATAATATGCAGGAATGAAAAGTGGGAGAGCTGTGCTTCCACTCCCAAATGCTCCTGTGCCAGGTTTCTCCCTGTGTCTGTCTAGTACCACTTGAGCAATTGCTACCTGCCACCTCCTGAGTTTGTGGGCCACCTCTTGTTAAATTGCTGTAAGGGGCTTGCTCAGTTCCGGGTGTGAGGATAGAATGAGGTAATTCTTTCCCACCTCTCATTTCTGAAGGGTGTGTCTGTCCAGTTATTACTTGTTCATTGAACCTGGAGCTTAAGAAAGCAACTCCAGTACAAGCTGTAATTATTGATGTCTGTTTTATTTTCATCTGCAAGCTCTGGCATTAGATCAAGAAGTTAATATATCACTTCATCTCCAGGCTAAATGTCTCAGCTCTCGAGGTTTAATATTTGATGGATAGCATACAATTATGACTGCCCAGAAAGAAAAGTGTATTTATTTATAAAGTGGATGATACTAGAAGTAATTATGAATGTCACAGGGAGTGGTGAAACCGTAAAGCTTTGAGTTCCTTTGAATTCCTGCCCCAGTAATAATCTGAGAAACATTTCTTGAAATTCTCCTCTCTGTTAGCTCTGAGGTGATTCTGGTACATGCAAAGATAAGTAAATGCAATCTAATAGGAAATACTATAGACTAAATCTTAGACAATTTTCACATTTACATAGTTATTAATGACTCAGTTCAGTTGTTTTTCTGAATGTAGAGAAATGATCCACATGTGTTAACTGAAGTAGCCTAGGCCTATAGATTGTAGTTACTGGTCATTTGTCACATGTCCCGGTTCCTAGCTGACTATAGTTGCTGTCTAGCCTAATGACTGATAATACTCCAGTGCTCATGGGGAATGGGTGTGTTGATGCCCTCACTTTCCCAGCTTCCATTGGTGGAATATGATGGAAGAATGAACATACTGCTTTGTACATCCCTTTGTAATTTTAAGCTGGGAGTTTCTCCTCAATGGTATTAACGTGTCCCTATATTAGAAAGGCTGTTTCAATGCCTGTCTATGTTTTGTCATGAATGTGTCTTCCAAAATACAATAACTTAAGTAGAGTAGGAGTTGGTGTTTTGTTCGCTTAAGGGGCAATGGTTGATTCCTTCAGCAACCCGGAGCCTCTGTTCCATTGCAATCATTGAAAGATCCAGGCTGCCTGCAGCTTTCTGCCTTCACTTAGGAAACCCAAGTGTCACCACCTTAATCATCCAGAAGTTACAAGGGAGGCTGAGGAATGCAGACTGCTGTTTTCAGGAAGAAGAGGAAATCAACTTTAGTGAGTGGCTGGAAGCATCTGTTGCATCTCCTCACTCACACAGGACCATGCTGTGGTGAGATAAGCTTTGCTGATAGGAAACAGACTACTCTTTGTAATTTGATGCAGTCATTTTCACTCAGATGTGTTGTCAAAGCTTTGTTAAAATAGCCTCTTTTGACAATGTAGTGTATGGTGGCAGGGTAGAATAAGTGCTGAATAGACATCATTGTGCTCAGGGAGTGAGGCAGAGGCACTGAGGAGGCCAAGTCTCCTGAAGGACTGTGGGACTGTACTAGGAAGACATTTGAAGAAAGAGCATCTCAGGCCGAAGGAGTAGGAGATGCACTTGAGGAGCAACAGAGGAAGATGATCAGGAAGGCTATGAAGCTTCAGAGTTGGCCTGAACCAGATCCTTGCTGTGTAGATGATCCACGGAGTTTGGATCCATACCTGGTTGGAATGGGGTCTTTCTGGGGACCCTGATGCATGGCAAAGAAAGGAAGATAGCAGACTTCTTATTCTAAATAATGTCAAAAGAATACGAGTCATAATTTAGACTTGCTACATCAAGGATCCTAGAGTCATAATTTAGACTTGCTACATCAAGGATCCTAGGGAATGTGCTAGAAATGTCAAATGGACAGCTCCAGAGACATGGAGGCCAGAAAAGGTTGCTGCAGAAGACATTCCATCAAGAGGACCGTGAAGAGGTGGCTGTTGTTTGCATCAGATGGCAGAGAGTCGAGTTATGTTCACAAGAAACCTTAAGCTGGGGTGGAAATGTATGGTGCCTTAGGTGGTTTTCCTCAAAGTGATACCTCAAGTCTGTTCTTAAAGTGTTGTAGACACTTAAGTACTTGAAAAATCTAAAGAGAATGATGCAGAGCTGACAAGATTGAAATGGCTTAACAGAGCAACACTGGCACCCAGGGCCAGACAGAGCTCCACATGAATCCTGCCCATGTCGCTTTACACAAGAGTCATATGGTCAGGGCCTAGGGAAAGGCAGCATCTGCTCGAGAGGTCTTCCTCAGTGAAGGGCAGTTCTCTAGAATAGGAGTGAACTTAGCAAGCAGGACAGCATTGGAGAATGTACCTACTAAGGTACATTAGTGTACCACTAAGGTACACTAAGATACTGGTGTGTACTGAAGATGATAGCTACTCTGAAGAGGGAAATGCTCATGTGTGCAGCAAGCACCTGGATAAGACATCCCAGATGTAGATAGTGGGTCAGCATCTGTCCTGGGAGATCTACTTAGACAAAGCAATTTTAGACAAAGCTACATGCAGTGGTGAGCTTGAAACCAGAAGGGTTTAGATAATGCCCAGTCTACCTGGTGGCTAGGATTAAGTGAGGAACACATTGAGCTAGGGGGACATCTACTGAATCTGAAACTAAATTGTGACTTGACTCAGAGTTCGTGAAACTGGCATCTTAAACACCCGTAGGCCTCTAGATTTTGCTCAGTATTTAGCTTGGCACTCACATCCTCTGACCCCAATCCAGGTAGATTTACTTGTGTATGATATTTGGAGAACGAGCCTACGGGGGGTAACTAGAATTAGGTAAGATTGTGAGAGTTGGACTCACCAAATCAAACTATTGCCATGTCTTGTCTTTTTTTTTTTTTTAAGCTTAGAGAATCTCTATAAACATTGTAGAAGCTGCATTAGCAGCCCAGAACTCATCATTCCCTGCATACAAAGCCCTTGTACCATCCTTCTGAGGAATCATTTTGTTCTGTAAATGAGGGAAGTCGAGGTATTAGGGGGATTAAGAGCTCTAACACAGGCCTTTAGACTATGCCCTAAAAGTTGGAGACTTAACCCCCAATTAAGTTTGTGTGTGGTCTTTGGAGAAGGAGCCTGTGGGAGGTAACTAGGATTAGATGATGGGCAGTGGTGGCGCACTCCTTTAGTCCCAGCACTTGGGAGGCAGAGGTAGGTGGATTTCTGAGTTTGAGACCAGCCTGGTCTACAGAGTGAGTTCCAGGACAGCCAGAATTACACAGAGAAACCCTGTCTCAAAAAACAAAAAAAGAAAGAAAGAAAGAAAGAGAGAGAGAGAGAGAGAAAGAAAACAACAGCAAATAGGATTAAATGAGATTGTGAGAGTTGGGGAAGAGACCCAACCTAGCAGGTGTGTTCTTTCTGTTCAATACAATAAGGAGACCCTCACTGGATGCTAAGCAGATGCCAGATGGACTTCTTGCCCTCCAGAATAGTATACCAAATAACTTGATTTATAATGTACTTGGTCCTTGGTGTCATCAGCACCCACCTGTTATAGAATCACAGGTTAAAATGTAAATGTCAGGGACCTTTTTTGGGGTAGAGATAGATGGCACAAGAAACAGATCTGAAGTCCTCTAGCCTCCACACATGTGCACACATGTGAATACACAATCTCGTGACTAGTGTCTCCTAATGAAGATAGGCTCTCTTTCCTACATGGAGAAACTGGAATAGGAAAGACAGCTAAACCAGCCAACATATTGCCAAATTTCACTCAGAAAGAAGTATGCTATATAGTACAAATACTAGCTCCATTCACTAAACACTTAGATTACAAAGAAAAAGCAAAGGAAGGCTGGCTCCATCCATGTCAAATATTCAGCTGGAATCCTCACTTGACACTTGCTTCCTTGTCAGTAGTGCTCCTAAAGAAAAACCAAAGTCCACTTGCAGAAAAGTTTTGTTCCCAGTGGTAAACGACCGAAAGTCCTCATATGTTTCTGTGTATCTTGGAAGATGTTTTTATGGAATCAGTAAATAACCGGAAGTGGCTCGCAACCATTTTTTGCAGTTGGAACCTTGCAAATTATTTGGGTCCATTAGAAATGATCTTCCTGGCCTACAAGATCCTTGTCCAGTCCCTTTACCTCTCCAGCCTTGAGGCAGGAGGACTACCCAAGGGTCTTAACTGTCAGTGTGCTAGTAGAGGATATTTCTAGGTTAAGGTCAGATAACAAGCTATGGAAGAATACCATTACCAACTTTCTTTATTCAGTAAATATGTGATGGAAACCATGCTGAAGTGAACAATCATAGGCTTTGTAGAGCTTCTGTTCCAGTAGGGTAGACAGATAAACCCTGCTGGACCACAGTGGTACCCAAGCAATCCTGGCCAGCAATACCAGCATCACCTAATGTAGGATCAAAATTAGACACCACTGAAACAAAACTTGGTGGGATTCTGATGTACACACAAGGATGAGAATATACCAGTGACCAGTAGACAAAAAGAGGACCACGTTGCTGACATGCAAATGCTAAAATAGTAAAGCAGTGCTGTACTGCAGGGCAACTAGATTCGGATCCCAGCTTTGCAACTTAAGGACATGTAACCTACACATCAGTGATCTTTCTCTGTGTTTCGTTCTTCTGAAAAAGATGGGGGTGGGAGGAGCACCCAAATGAGGTACTACTGAAGATGAAAGACTAATATGGAAGTACTTCAGAGCAGCCACAATGCTTGTGGGAAGAATTGCACTTTGGTACCTTATACATTGTACCCTTTGTACAAGGATGGGCAACTTGGGAGATAGGTATTCTAGAACAATGAACAGCCAACCATGTAGACTCCCCTTTCATTTATTTCCTAAACTCAACAGTTGCTGTCCTTTAATGAAACCACACAGTTTACAGATACTACCCACCCTCTGTTAGTTACACTGTATCCATCAGGAAAATTGCCAATACTATCAATACCACTGCTGTCATAAACTTCCTTGTTGGTTTTCTCTTACCTTGGAGTCTAGTGTCCTTTGCCACCTGAGGACAGAATAACTTTCTAACTTAAAACTGGGATCAGACTCAAGATCCCTCCTGATTCTTGACAAAAAATTGTGTTCAAATGTTTTGTAGCATGATTGGTTTTTACTGTACTCTGCAGATTTTCTGGAAGAAACAATAGTGAACGCAGTTACTCTATTTTCAAAGAATTTCTAGATGAGCCAAAGGTAAATGTCACAAATAAAATAAGACCTTGAAAGAGGTTGGGGAAGTAGCTCAATTGGCAGAGTGCTTCCCTAGCATATATAGAGCCCTAGATTCAATCCCTGGTACCACATGACCTAGTGGAGCATGGATAGAATCCTAGTATTTATGAGGTGGAGGTAAGGGGATTTGAAAATCAAATTTATCTTTCACTGTGTAATGAGTTCAAAACTAGCTGCCTGGGATACAGTGCAAACGAAGGCGCAGTGATAAGAGAAACTCAGGCTTTGGAACAAAATGAATTTGACTTCAGGCTCTAGGCACTCACTACCTGCAGACACTCTTGATCTTTGTGAACTGTCATCGAGCTTAAACTATAGAGTTGTTGGGACCAACACGCAGAGTTTAGCACAGGACCATGTGTGCATAAGCACTCATCAGTATAGATTATTCCTTTTCATTTAAGACATGGCCAGAACATTTTCTTTCTTCCTGGGTCTTCAGGATAGTAAGGTCCTCATTCTCAGTATATCCCACACTTCAGATTTTGCCACAAAGAACTCTACAGTTCTAAGTCCCTGAGATGAACTAACAAAAGGACCTCCTTTGGAGCTCTTGGTTTATAGATACTTTGAGATGTAATATCTTTGAGACTGTGTAAAATAAGTTTACATTGCTTATCCAGATTTTATAAATGTACACAAATACAGCATGCAATATGCTCAGTCAGTACAAGTCCTTGCCCAAGGCTGTGGTCCATGGCCTTATAGGTCTTTTACTTTTTATGCTGTATCACAGGAACTTTCCCAGTGTTCTCATATATATGGCAAAGTGTTCAGTAAATATCTACTGATAGAATTAATGAACTCAGGAACAAACAGATTTTTTAGTTTTACTCTTCCTGAGATATTTGTGCGCTAAATTGTTCTTAGTATGTCTTCCTGAAAGCAGAGATCATTTACAATACTGTTTTCTCATCTTCTGGGTTACTGATTTTTAAGGTGTTTGAAGGCTATAAAACTTCTCTGTAGATGTGCAAATGGACATAAATACTAATTTGTACACAGTGGTAGTCCACCCATGCCTTCTAAGTTTCTTACATCTGTGACAACACTTGTTTAAGTACTCCTGTGTTGCCTAGCTAAACTGTAGCTGACAATTTGGCTCCTATGTACTTTGCCCTGCTCAGCAAGCCATCATGGACAGCCACACTTGTAACTATGTTCTAGTTGAGGCCACATAAGACCCACTTCCAGTCACATTGGGACTTACGGACAGGAAAGTAAACATACTTCGGGCATTTTTAGGCCCCCTATTATGATCGTCAGGACAAACTAATGTAAGTATTATTTAGAAGAAATGTATTCTCTTTCTTACTGTCTATGTTTATAGTCCTGACAATTCTCAGTGTATTTTTCCCACCATTTTTTTCTTCATTCTTTTTTTTTTTTTATTTTTGTTTCGAGACAGGGCTTCTCTGTGTAGCCCTGGCTGTCCTGGAACTCATTCTGTAGAGCAGGCTGGCCTCGAACTCAGAAATCCACCTGCCTCTGCCTCCCAAGTGCTGGGATTAAAGGCGTGTGCCACCACTGCCCGGCTTTTTTCTTCATTCCCTATGTGAGAAAATACAGCTATCAGAGACTTATGATTTTCCTTTACTTTTAAAGAACTAAGCATGAGCATTCCAGGAAGCAAGAAGGAAGATAAGACAAATAACCAAGCAAGTACCTCGCTTGACCTCCAGAAATACCTAACCAGGATTTGTCCACAGGAAGGGGAAACCAAAGGGGAGGAAGAATGCAAATCCTTAAGTCTGGAAAGTTCAGCTGGAGTTCTGGAAAGATACAAGCTTTAGAATATTCAGGAATTAAGCATGAGTTCTCTCCTTTTGAGGTTGAAAAAGAAAGCATCCACAAGACAAAGAATGGAATTATTTGGGCTCAGAGGGAATTGTCATGCACTGTACACTGTCCAGGGGGCTGCAGAAGGATTACAGCCACCATTATGGCTTCTGTGGAGTGAAGCAGCAAACAATGTCTAGTGGTTGCTAAGCAACCATTAGCCCATTGCTGCCCTTTTCCATTAAACATTATCTGCTTCTTAGATTGTTTTAATTTACTTTTAAACAAGAAAGGTAATGCAGCAGAATTACCAGTGATACTAACAATGAAAATGTGAAGATTTTGTAAAGGTTATATCACTCTTGGGTAGGATAGTTGGTGATAGTGACAGTTGGCTGAAATCTTAAAACATTTTTTCATCCACCCCCTCATATTTCATGATACACACACACAGGAGAAGTGATGATAGTCTCTGATACTGTGGAACTCAAGTCCAAGATCTAGTTTGAATATTCTCCATCTTCTGCTATGCCCTGCTCCTCACTACAGCTTGTTCCAAAGCAATGTCTCTTTTAGTACAGCTTGGTCAACAGTAGATAACATGCCATTCCAACTCACTCGCTCTGTACACACCTGAAGACATAGCATGCTCAGATACGAGGAGAATGTGGAAACACCTGTCTGCACAAGGAATGTTTCAGGTTCATAAAGAGAAACATGTCTGCTAGGAGAAGAAGCATTTTTATTTAGGAACCCATTTGCATTCCAGTTTTAGACATTAGCCACATGTATAAGGGAAAACTGGGTGACCAGCAAAACTGTATATAGCATCAGAATTACAAAAGATTTCCTTCTAGCCTGTCATCTACCTTGCTCATAGCCTATGCTTTTAAGTATCAGTGGGTTCAGCATTTTGCTCATGGGACCTTTCTTGGGAAGGATTATGGGTAAGTCAGTGGTAAATTCCATGGACTGGGTGCTAAAAATGTATTGCCATACACATGAAGTTAGCTCCTTGATTGCTACAACACACCAAAAAGCTGTGTGGCCTGAGAAGGGTATGTGGACTGCTGTGTTCTACTTCTGATTTTCCTACTTTGTGGCCTTGGGCAAGTTTTTTTTTTGTTTGTATGTTTGTTCTTCATCTATAAGTGAGAATAATATCTACTTTGTTGGGGCTGTCCTGAGAATTTAGCAACAGACATAGATGGTGATCATCAATAATAATAATATTAATAACTGCCTGGTTGTTGCTATTTCCATGTCTGATTAGTATTCAGGTTGCCCTTTGTCTCTTCCCCAAATGCCATCTGAATAGGGAGAGTGGTATATATGCCATTCTGAAAGGGCTCTTTAACAGAAGGGGACACTGTTCTGTGAAGTAACTGATGTACTTCAGACAGTGGCGGGCCAGTATGTTAATGCCAGCAAGGGTGCAAGGCCCTGTCAGAACAGGTGACAGCATTGTGCCTCAGGTTCTCCCATGTGCTGAGAACAGCGCTGCCACTGCTACCATACTATTACTATCACAATTAACTATTGCTATTATTATTTCTTCCTTTTTTTTTTTCTCCTTGTAATCAGCACAGTGGGAAACACCTCATATGCATCTTCCTTAATCTTAAGAGTCTGAAGTAGTGTGGTAGCTATTATTTATTATCTTCTTTTTACACATAAAGAAACTTATATGCAAGAAAGTTGTAGAACTTTCTAAGACAAAACTCAGGTGAATGGCAAAGCAGGACTGTAGTATCATCATATCCCTAGCCTTGGCTAACAAGGCCTTCTAGGAATAAGGGGAAAGGCCTGTGCAAGTGACCCATTTGCATAAAATTTAAGGACCTAGTCATTTCCTGGTGTGCCAATGAGACATAAAACTATAAGACCCACCCAGCAAAACAATGACAAGTGACACCAGAATCTATGTGATTAGATTACCATCATTTCCCATGCAACCAGTTCATATTACTAGCTCAGCAGTTAGCAGTGTGTCCTCTGTAGAAAGAAAGGTCTACAGGAATGTGTGTCTGAAGCTCTGCAGGTGACTAGAGGCCAAGGATGGTTGATTGGTTGATGTGGAATAGTCAAGAGAAGTAGAAGAATCAGAAGCAGAGGATTTTAGTGTCTTGATGCAGCAAAATCAGAAGAAAATTTTAGTGATCTGTTCATTCAACACACCTTTAGTCCTACATAGCAGTTTTCTAGAAGCCAATCTGTTACAGGATAGGGTACAGTCTTAGTCATTTTCCTTTTAGCTTACACTATAGTGCAGACAAATGATTTCACCAAAGGATCACTCATCACTCACAAAGATTAAAAAGTATCCATGGGGTAACTGTTATAAAGGCATTTGTGCTTCCAGAAGGGATTACAATGAAGATGTAGCCTAACTGGAAATGGACTGGGGCTTCACTGAAGAAATGAGTCTGGAATTTGACTGTAGAAAGTGAGGAGAAGTGAGCCAAAAGAAGAGGATTCTATACAGAGGCAAAGGACTTGTGGTGAGAGAGAAGAGGGACCTATGCTGAGTGCCAATCCCAAACCTTCTGTATTACATCTCTAAAGGCTACATGGCATTGAGGCTCAGAGATTCCAAGATCAGGCACATCTGTGGTAGTCAGTTTTGCTATGACATCAGTCTTTGTAGACACTGCCTGTGGCATTGCCTGGTGCCTCTCTTTATATCTGTCATTCACTCTTGGCAATGTGGATGAGTCATAGCCTTTGTATTGCTCTATTGTTGAGAAACTTGGAACTTTTCTACCTGCTGGGACAGTGTGTCTGGAAAGAGCTGAGGCAGGAAGGGAAATTGGGCTCCAGGAACAGCACATGGGGTGCTACACACCCAAAGAGGCCTCCTTTTCCTCTCAGAATGTAGACTTGCCAGCATTTTCTAAAAAGCTGTTCCTCATCCATCTTCAGTCCCCTCTGGGTGTCCTTTTTGGGTAATGAGTATAGCTGAGTGGAAAGTTACCTCTATGGTCATCATCATCATTCATATATAGTTATAACTATCATTTACTTAAAAGGACAGATGATAATCTCCTGGTCTATGTTCCTCTGGTTGGTAAAGTTAATTGAATTAGAAATGACAATGAGCTAAAAACTTCAGAATTTTTGTCTCATTCATAGTTCTTGAGTTTTATGTAATATATGCATGGTGGCTATCACTCTGGATTGATACTCTTTAGAGCAGTGGTTTTCAACTGGTTAGTCACAACCTGTTTAGGGGTTGCATATCAGATATCTGCATATCAGATGTTTACATTACAACTCAAAACAGCAAAATTACAGTTATGAAGTAGCAATGAAATAAGAGCAAGGGGAAGAAGGAGAAGATCTGAATATATTCTTCAAGGAGTAGAGTTCATGTCCTGAAGTTTCTGCCTCCTCCTGATAGCACTGTTCTATGGAGCTCAAGCCTTGGCCTTTGGGGACATAAAAGATTTCAGATCACAACAAGCTGTTAAGAAGCTGTTGTAGACCCATTCATTAGTTTTCAGTCGAACTATTTCAATAGCCTTTTCCTAAGTCTAGGTGTTTCCAGATTAATCCTGCACCAATACAACCTACACAGCACTTCTAGAACATTCTTCCAAAGATATGCCTCTGAGCTTACTGCCCTTTCAGTGGTGTCTCATAGTTTGTAATGTCAAGAACACACACATTTTTCTACACCATTATAATAAACTATAACACACCCTGCTCTCTTCTGATTGCTATCTACCTTTGGTCCATCCTGTTATTCCAGAAAGGCCTTCTTCTATCATCATACTTCAAATGCCCTGCAACCATGACTGGTATAGAAGAAAAGTCATTTCTTGCTTGAACTTCATGTATCCATGTGTCACTCTTATTTCCGTATTTCCTTTGTGCTTTGCAAGGAGGTGGCCCTCTTTCTACTTCCAAATTAACATTTGAGTACAATCTTGATTCTGTATGTAGCACATACACAGAAGAATGCATTTTAGCCTGTGCCTCTGAAATGGGACATAAAACATTGAACAGTTTAGGACACTTAAATGTACTAGCATTTAAAATAACACTAAGCCATTTGTGTAGATATACTTCTAGAATGAGTTACTAATGCCTTGTGCTTTCATAACCAGAATGAAATGGACATAATTTGGATCTGTTGCTATGTCAGGATAGTCACTATAATCATCTGTAGGTTTTTACTGTAGTCATTGGCTGTCCACAGGGCAGTATGGGTGCAGAGAGTTACTCCTTTATAGCCCCTGCCCCACACAGAGTTGCACTGTTGGACTTTGCTTCAGTTCTTTATTAGGCTATATGTTGCTACTGAAGCAGATGCTATCTTTTTCATAAATTGCAAAGTCATGGCCAGCAGAGTAAAGAGAATGAATTTTGTTCAACTACACAGTTGTGTCAGATTCTTCAAGGTGAAGGTCATGTCATTTTTCATGCAATTATAGGCACACTGAAGAAATGCCTAAGGAGAGCTACTTGTTAGTTTTGTAGGTTATATCCAAAGAGAAAACACAGAAAGAAGCCTTTGAATGCTGGTTGGGAGTAAAAACAGGGAAAAAAGAACCTAAGTCCCTAGCTCTGACGCAGAACTGACCTTCCCTCACAGGTTACTTTCTGGAGTAAGAATATAGAGTTTGATTTGGTATGTGTCTACCTTTTGAGTATCCAGGTTTCTGGAAGCATATTTGTCTTAGTCGGGGTTTCTATTCCTGCAAAACCATCATGACCAAGAAGCAAGTTGGGGAGGAAAGGGTTTATTCAGCTTACTCTTCCACATTGCTGTTCATCACTAAAGGGGAACGCAAGCAGGTCAGGAAGCAGGAGCTGTTGCAGAAGCCATGGAGGAATGTTCCTTACTGGCTTGCTTGCTTCTCCTGGCTTGCTCAGCTGGCTTTCTTATAGAACCCAAGACTACCAGCCCAGAGATGGTACCACCCACAAGGGGCCCTACCCCCTCGATCACTAATTGAGAAAATGCCTTACAACTGGATCTCATGGAGGCATTTTTCTCAAATGAAACTCCTTTCTCTGTGATAACTTCAGCTTGTGTCAAGTTGACAGACAAAACTAGCCAGTACAATATTCATAGCTCAATGATTTGCTAAGCATGTATTTGCAGCTTTGGCTGTCTTCATCTTATGATGACATTCTTGAGACGGTGACATTGAGAAGAGTACCAAAAGTTAGCAAAGGAAGGAATGGGCAACTCCTTACCTGCCTGTATCTCTATTGTAGTCAGCTACTAAAAGTGTCAGAGAGTGGGCTCAGCCCAGAGCTCACATCTTTTCAGCTCTTGGCACATTTTCAGGTCACATTTTATTTGGCAATAAAAGTACCAGTAAGACCTAGATTTGTAAATAACTGTTCCCTGTGTGTAGACCCTGCTGGTGGCAGAACCAGTGTCACATTGACAGGGTGTTAGGTTGACATATTGCCATTTCTTTTTTTTCTACCACAGATCTGATTTTATTGCCAAGACAAATTAAAATATAGACTCCCCCAGCCTATGACTATTGGATACTATCATACAATATGATAATAGTACATATTGGATATACGAACTGTTGAGGCAAATCAAGCTTCCTGAAGTTGAGGCAACGTTGGTTTGTGTTTTTTGTGCTTTTGGAAACGAAAGGCACTTGTTTTGAAATTTTAAAGGTGAGGTATGTAGTAGAGGGAGGCAACCCCCAGAAGCTCTTTCTCTATGGGCTCTTTTTGCAATGCATTCATTATATTATCTTCTTGGTGGTCCCGAGTCTACAATCCTTCATTAGGTGGATTTTTCAAGCAATGGCTTGAGTTTGCCCTCTTGAGCAGATGAGATACCACACTGGGCAGCTGATTGGAGAGGTAAGAGACCTGCTGATTCCTTACTTGGAGAAGCAGCCTCAGTCAGACAAGGACTGTGGACAAGGATGCTTAGGCTCCACATGGTACAGACCTATCATTGCACTGGGGGTCAGATCAGGTCAAAACAGTGCAAGTTGAACCAGTGTCAAAGACTAAGCTTTGGAGTCAGATTTCCTAAACATGGTGTTAATGCAGAGGCAGCATCCCAACATACTGTTGATGTGGACTGATGTCCGTATTATGTATGTGTGTGTGTGTAGGGGGGTGAGCAGGCATGTATGTGTGGGTTCTACATATGACACACCTGCTGTATTACTTAAACTACCTTGGTTTTTAGGACAGGATCTCTCACTTGTCTGGAACTTCTCAAGTAGGCTAATCTTGCTGGAGGGACATGCCTGTCTTTGCCTTCTCCCACTTGGGGTTTAATTGTTTGTTATTCATTCATTTGTTTTTTGTGTGTGGATATGGGTGTGATTCTGTGGGTATTTGTGTGCCACAGCACATGTGTAGGGGTCAGAGGGCAGCTTATGGGAGTCAGGATTGTTGAAGCAGAGTCTGTGTTTTGGAGATCAAGCTCAGATCTTCCATGCTGGCAAATGAAGAACTTTACTGACTGAGCCATCTCCCTTCAGCCTCAAGCCTAACTTTA
This sequence comes from Uromys caudimaculatus, assembly GCA_028551405.1. NCBI lineage: Eukaryota > Metazoa > Chordata > Mammalia > Rodentia > Muridae > Uromys > Uromys caudimaculatus. The sequence goes on from CM052703.1 coordinate 933,373, forward strand.
AAAATATAATTACTCTAGTATGGTCTAATGGTGGAACCTCAACTCTGCTTGTATAAAAAAATAATTCTATTAAGGGTGCTCCTATTTCATTTTTTTTCCCAATGGATTTATTAGGATTTTGGTACATTTTCAAGAATTAGTTCAGTAAAGCATATCTTTTCTCTTTCCACAACAGGCCAGGTTTTCCCATCTGCTCTCACCTCAGTTCTGTTTCTCCTGAGACTAGACTCACCCCAAGGAACAGATGGGAGTGGCTGTGGCTATTTTCACCCAAGTGTGGCTGACAGCATTTCCTTTTCAGCTAAGCTCTCTGCACATCCACAAGGCTCTTCTGCCCAGGTCTAAGGCATGCATGAACTCTTCAAAAGGAAGTTTCTGATCAAGAAGCAAGAAAAAGGTCTTTCAAGAATGGGTAGGCACCTGGAAGCTAATCAGGTCTGACTTGGCTCTGTGCCTACAAGGAAATAGGCTTCCTCTACTGAGGCCTCCTGGGCTCATAACTGTGTTTGGATCACAGCATTGCAGTGGGTCTTAATACCTTGGAAAATGAGCATTAAGTTGCTGGTTGTTCTCATCCTTGCTAGCACTCCCTGAGTATCTGGAGTATAGTCTCCAGGGTTGGTAGCTTGTCTCTTGCTGAATGTGAGCCTCTAAGAATGGCTCTGTCCATTAACCACAAAGCTCTTGACCTCTTGAGGTTGCTTGTGGGAACAGGTAGAGAGTACTCAGTCAAATCCCCTGATGTATTATGGTTCCTAGAAGAACAGAACTGATAGAATTAATAGGTTAGGGTTAGGGTATGAAAAGGAGTTTATTAGATAAGGAGTGTTGTCTTAAGGTTTCATTGCTGTGAAGAGACACCATGATCATAGCAACTCTTACAAGGGAAAACATTTAACTGGGGCTAGCTTACAGTTTCAGAGGTTTAGTCCATAATCGTCACAGGAGGGAGCATGGTAACATGCAGGCAGACATGGTGCTGGAGAAGGAGCTGTAAGTTCTACATCTCGATCAGCAGGCAGTGAGGAGAGACTGTCCCACTGGGTGTGACTTGAGCATATATGAGACCTCAAAGCCTGCCTCTACAGTGACACACTTCTTCCAACAAGATCACACCTATTCCCAACAAGTCTGTACCTCCTAGTGCCAATCCCTATGGGCCAAACATTCAAATATATGAGTCTATGGGGGTCATACCTATTCAAACTACCACAGGTAGATAACTCAACAATAGCTGTCTATACACTGGAAACTCATAATTGTTCAGTTTATAAGGCTGGATCCTCTGTAGTCCCCAGTCTGGTGCTGAAGGCCTGAAGGATTCCTGGAGAGCCTTCCGTCCACATTGGAACAGCAAAAGCTAGGCTCTGACGTCAGCTAATGTTGGCAGCAGCAATGGCAGCAACAATAGAAAAGGCATGCACTCAGCAAGAAATGAAGGTAAGCATTGCCAGGAAGTACTGCTTTTTCCTCAGACCTTTTTATACCGTGTTGCCACTAGAAAGTGTCATCCATTCTAGAAGAGGATCCTCCTCTCTCAACCCCTCTTCGAAATAACTTCACAGACTTATCCAGAGGAATGTGACTTAGTTGATTCCAGATAAAACAAGCTGACACTCTTTATTTACTATCATAGCCTGGGTTAGAATATGTAGACCTTCCAAGTCATGAGCCTTCCTATGAACTCCTGAGAAAGGAAGCCTGGCTACAAGAAACAGCCTAAAGCCTATGCAGGTTGGGAGGCCAAGAATGAACCTCCCCAGGGATCTAGCTCTCCCTAGTGCCCCTACTCCGGGTTTTGATGCCTGGATCACTGTCATTAGTCTAGACCTCATTTCTCCTGCTCAGGCCATTAGCCCATTGCCTACTGGACACCCTTTCTTTGTTCCCCTTTTATCTAGAGATTCAGGATGGTGTGTATGTGTGTGTCTAATTCTTATACATCCTACAAGTAGGTGCTCCTCCTTCCAGGTGCCCTCTCTGTCCCTATAACCTAACTAGGTGGCTCTCTCTCATGTACCCACATAATCCCATACCTCCTCTCAAAAACAATTCATTTTGTGGTAATTAATTCCTTAGTCTATGTCCATTTATCTTGGTAGACCTCAAACTCCAGAAGGGCCAGTCTACTCCTTTCCCCACCCTCTGCTGCTCCACAGTCCGAAGCTCAGGTCAGGGTACCTAAGCAGTACTTTGTGGGTGTGTGCACAGTATTGCGCATGACAGTTCATGGTGCTGTCTAATTCACAGGCTGGCTTCAAAAGCACGTCCAAAAAACCCAAAACTTTTCCAAGGGAATCATGCCTTTGACTGAGACTGTGGGGTTTTTTTTCTTTCATTTTTTAAATGTTTTAATACATTAATTTAAAACCAAACTAAGCAGTGCTGTTGAAATCCCTGCACAGGTGAGAAGGAAACCTCAGAGTCTTGTTTTCCTCTCCTGCAGTTTTAGCCTCAAGTTTTTTCTATGGCTGTTCTCAGATGTCATACTCCATTAATTCCTCATGACCTAGTGGTCAAGCAGTCATCCCCATTTAATATAGAAGAAATTGTGACAGAATATAAGAGTCATGGGGGCTACTCTGGAGGCTGGCTTTTTCACTCAAGGTATGAGATACTTGTCTAATGGAAGAGTTTTCCAACAAACAACAGTTATTGACATTTTTCTGTATTTGCTACATTACAGGTGCTACTGAAAGTACTCACATGTATCTGTCCACTCAAGTTTTCCAACCACTCTGTAAGGTGGGTACTGTTGTCCCCATTTTACAGATGAGAAAACAAGAGGCTAAACATATGCCTTTCAATTAGTGGGAGGAAACTCACCAGTGAAATTCCCCTAGTCTATCTATAGAAGCCATCCTCTTGAGTATTGTACTGTTCTGCCTTTAAGTCATAATAAATTCTGCTCCCATGGCTGTTGTGCAGTTGTTCGTGGGAGTAAGAAAGGAAATATCAAAGATAAAAGGAAGGCAGTGTAGTAGAGATGGTTTATTTGCCACTAATAGAGTGTTCCAAAGTCTGGAAGCCCCTGCTGTGCTAGAGATGACAATGAGCATGGAGCTTGTAGTTCTCTTCTCCAGTGGTAGCAGGCCCAAGATGCCTTCTGACCATCCCATAGATGCCACCACTGAGCTTTCTCAGGGTTTTCCATAGTTCCTGGGAAAGAATATGATTTGCCCTTCCCTTTGCATAAACTAGTATTGTTCTCTGCCACTAGGGAGTACAGACAGGCATGACTGTTTTGCTACTTTTGCTGAGTGTTGGCAGGAGATTATAAGTGGAAATACAACCTGCTTAGAAGGATTCTACTCATGTGTTTGAGTCCAGAGGAACTTATGTGGCACCAGAAGAAAGCAACTGGATTTCTGAGTTGTGCTTACTTCTGTGGCCCCTGAAGTAGAGCTGGGTTGTGGTCGAACAGCTGCAGATGGATATGGTTGAGGTTCTGCATGTGTCCACCTGCAGGATCAGTCCACCTTCTTCTGGGACCTTTGTTGACTCAAAAGAGGCAGCATGCCAACCTTCAAGGCCCAGGGTTTGTCACAGAGAAATACGAAGCACGCCTCAGAGCAGGATGCGGGTCTGGGGAGAAGAGCCTGGGAGAGTGGGTAGTGGGCAAGCTGCCATTTTTGCTGCTCTGGCTTCCCAACCCTTTTTTCTTTGTTTTCTTGGCTCAGGAAATGATTGAACATGTGGCTCACAGCTGACTTTTGCAAGCCCTTAGATAGACGATGAGCAGACAGGTGACACCTGGACACCTTTTTCCAATTCTGTGTGGATAGGGAATGGGCCAGATGGCCTTACTCCTCCACCCCATTCCCTCACTTTCCAATGAGAAGGTGGGGAGAGAAAAGGAACACTGGGGCTGTGTGTTCAGAGACAGGAAGCACTGTATCTAAGCAAGTGTGTTCTAGTAAGTGAATGCTGATGGCCATGGATACTGACTGGTCTTCTCTTAATTCCCAAATCCTTCTGACTATAGTCTGATCAAGGACTCCTTGAAAGCTAGGTCCAGGTCACAGAGAACTGCATAGAGTTAGCTAGGTTTATCCTAAGAACGCCGCTCAGCATTCTCTTGAGATATGTGTGTATTAGTCCGATCTTACAGGCAGGAAACTGATGTACTGAGAGGCTAACGTCTTTGAGTCTATTCAGATGTGTAAGCGAATGTCCAGGGGCACAGATCTGGAGCCCATGTCTGGAAGCACTACTCTTCATTGCTGTTCAGAGAAGTAGAGTCCCTCAGGTCTTCTGACCCAATGTTTTTCCCTCCCAGCGTCCCTCCTGAGTCACCGTCGTAATTTTAACCTTTCCTTTTCAACCATCTACTATACTTAAATCTATTTATTTTCAAAGGAATCTTGATATGAAAAAAATCAACATTTATTACAAATAGCAAGCAAACCTAAGGGAAAAAAATCATTAGAAACAGTGTCATTACATTTCTGCTGGGTGCTGCTGCCCATTTGAGTCTCAGAGTCCCAGGCAACTCAAGTTGAGCACAGACTGGGAGTTCCTCCCTGCTATTTTGTGCTTTTAGCTTCTCAGTTTTGCTTGCTTCCTATAATCCAAGAAAGTTAGTTTAACAAGACCTGCCTTCTTACTACAGAGGAAACAGGCTTAGAGAGGGGAACTGCTGTGCTCAAGAATGTGATGGTGGCCCTCCATGTCAAGATTAGTACTCAGGGTCCCAAGCTCCTAAGCATCATAGCCTACTTTCATTTCTAGGTGCATTTTCATACGTTGCAATTACTTGACAGGTTCTTGCAACTTACATCTCAACTGGCCTACCATTGGGTCTTGCTGATGGCCAGATATTTCTGTGATACCTCCAAGCTTCTGCTATCCTACTTGGTATTGTACATAATGAACAGAGCCTTCGACCACGTGTGATGGGTGCTGAGCTAAGAATCAGGACTCCTAGACGTACTGGGGTTTCTTTTTCTCTAAACGGTTTGACTTACTTTGATCTCCCAACCTCTCTGGAAATGGGAGTGGGGGACTAGTGTATTCTCTGTGAAGTTTAGGGGGAGTTCACCGTTATAAGCCAAGGGAGGTAATGGATTTGAAGATGCTCTGGTGGAAATGTCCAGCTCGACATGCAAGCTTGTCGTTCCTGTTCTCACTTCTCTGGCTTCCTTGAACATCATGAGGTGAGAGTTGGGCACTATTGGAGTCAATGAAACTCTCCAGGTTGCCTCATGCCTTGATGGGGCATTCACTTACATACAGTGTTGTGTGAGGTGTTAATTGGACCCGAAGGAATCCAGCTATCATGCTGCATGGCCTCCAACACAAAGGGATTCATGTGTAAAAGACAAAGAAAGTGTTTTACAGCCATGTGCACACCCTCACAGTTCACACCCTCCCCCAGGCCATCAGTTCTCTCTCTCTCAGTTCACACCCTCCCCCAGGCCATCAGTTCTCTCTCACAGTTCACACCCTCCCCCAGGCCATCAGTTTTCTCTCACAGTTCACACCCTCCCCCAGGCCATCAGTTCTCTCAGTTCACACCCTCCCCCAGGCCATTAGTTCTCTCTCATAGTTCATATCCTCCCCCAGGCCATCAGTTCTCT